>CM056379.1:6158519-6218451 GCA_029718625.1 Synaphobranchus kaupii
GGGCAACTGCAGGGGACAGTAATTGAGTGATTCCTATTGGTGGCAGGTGTTGAGAGAAGGGGCCGTGACCTCACTTCCTGTTTTTGTGCAGAGCACCGTATGGTGCAGATCATCACCTTGGCGACCGCAGCTGAGCTGCCCATTAGTGACAGGAGGGGAAGAGGAAGCGCTGTTTGTTTATTGTTTTCGGATAAGCACTGCACTCTTCTGCAGATTACAGATCCACTGATTTTAGCGCAAACACACAGGCCGACGGTTTGGCCTGGGGAACACAGAACACACGTCTGATTCCACACATCCTGGATATTGTCTGGTCTCTGATACTCGCTATTTATATTCAAAACCCCCCGATATTCCTTCACACATTCCTCCCTCTATCTCACTCAAGTCCGTGAGCTCAGTTTGGGATTCAGCCATTAGTGAGCAGAGTAAGTTTAGTCTGTGAGAGACGTCGGGATAAAGTCTCCTCCAAGCCAGACCCGAATGCAGAAATGTGAAATTAAGTGATAAATTGCAGTGTCTCACTGTCAGACAGCGGCGGGACAGACGCACGGACACAGCAGCGGGACAGACGCACCTTCATTCATTTCAGAGGAGAGTTTAGTGATTTTAGAGACTTTTCCCCAAACTTTTTAAAATGTTATAAAATTGAACACAGTGCCCTCTGAAAGCTAGTCTCTCAGGCTGTGACTCACAGGGTCATGTGAGGAGAGAGCGAGAGACTTTTGACAGACACCGTTAAATGATTTATTAATAATGATAATAATAATATGGATGTGTTTTTGTATTACTCTCTGAACAGAGCTGAATAAGGCCTTGTTTCCAGTTCTCAGCCAACCGACCGGGAGAAATGAAGGTTCCGCATTCTGTGTCCGCCGAAGATTGATGGGACCTCCGACTTGAGCCTGTGAGCGCTGGCTCGTCTCGCTCTTCTGGACCCATGAGGTACTCACATTAAACAGTCATGGCCGTTACACGCTTCTTCAGATATTCAGGTGCCCCCGGACACCTGTTGACAGACGTGGGATCTGTACCTGGGCTCGGGAAGGGTGGGGGTTTCCTTCAGGGTGAGGGGTTAACCGTTGTTGAGCTTGGGGGCTCTGTTGGAGAGGTACCATGAAACGCACCTCACTTACGACGGCGAGAACCCTGCAGATAACCGGCTACTGCACCTGGAGCCTGAGGAGAGATCTGGACTACATTACCCAGCATGCTTCAGGGAGAATAGCGAATCGCTGGGAGGAGGCGGGATGCATTTCTCAGTCGGTTTACTTAGGCGTTGGGGTCGAAGGCCAGACAGGAAAGAGAAATCCTCCAGCAGGAAGTGACCCCAGAGTGAGGGAGGAGACAGAACAGCAGACCACCCAATGACAGCATTCTGCTCAGGCTCCACCCCTTTCCCCTTAGATACCAAACCCACATTATGCACAGGCCACGCCCACTTGCCCTTAGAGATCCCACCCACATTCTGCCCAGATTTGGGGAGACACAGGACGACATGTCACTCCCAATATTTTCATATAAATGGGCCCCTAGACTAGCTCGCATTCTTATGAGACTTTTAACTACGCGGGATGAGGTGGTCCCGCAGTGCATCTTCCCCAAAGTTGAAATTAAACCTACAGCTATGCCATATGCACTGCGGGTAATATTAAACGCCATTTCATCAACACTAACGTACGTACGTAGATGGGATGCAAATGGTGGCAGAGATGAGCTAGAATTACAGGAGGCTAACAAAAACGGTTTTAAACAAGAGTTAATAATCTGTGCCAGAATTCATAATGCATATCTGTATTTGTGAATTGTGAAAATAACTTGAGATCTTATCCCCTTTTCCTAGAACATATGAACAGATATTGCTCCAGTTCCTCCTGGACTGCCATACATCAAAACTACAGGATATAAAACCGAAAAAAGCACAGAATTATCCCTTTTTCTGGGCGTTCCATCAACATCGTAACACTGCCATCTGGTGGTCAAGAGTAGAAGCTTTCTCTTAAAAAAATAAAAATAAAATATATAAGGGATAAGTTTTCAAATCAAATCCGCCAATCAAACCCGCTTCACCTTGATTGAAGTGCATCATTACGCGTACAAATTAAGTGCACATACATTGGAAATAAAATGTAACAAACATTTTTATTAAAAAATAAGCATTTTTTCCATATTACAAATATATAGTAATTATCATGACATTACAGATAATTGTATGTTTGGGGTTCATGCTATGAGTGCAGTTACACTTCCAAGGCACAGCTTGCTATTGTACAAAGAGGTAAACAAAGTTCATTAGTTTTTTTCTGTATTTTGTTGAGAGGATGTAAAATCCCATAAATGTCATCCCATGTGTGTGCGTGTGTGTGTGTGTGTGTGTGTGTGTGTGTGTGTGTGTGCGCATGCAGTGTGTGCAGTGTGTGTGTGCAGTGTATATTAATGTGTGCAGTGTGTGTGTAGTGTGCAGTGTAGTGTGTATGTAGTGTGCAGTGTGTGTGTGTGTGTGTGTGTGTGTGTAGTGTGCAGTGTAGTGTGTATGTAGTGTGCAGTGTAGTGCGCAGTGTGTGTGCAGTGTGTATGCAGTGTGTGTGTGTGTGTGTGTGTGTGTGTGTGTGTGTGTGTAGTGTGCAGTGTAGTGCGTATGTAGTGTGCAGTGTGTGTGCAGTGTGTATGCAGTGTGCAGTGTGTGTGTAGTGTGCAGTGTAGTGTGTATGTAGTGTACAGTGTGTGTGTGTGTGTGTGTAGTGTGCAGTGTAGTGTGTATGTAGTGTGTGCAGTGTGTGTGTGTGTGTGTGTGTAGTGTGCAGTGTAGTGTGTATGTAGTGTACAGTGTAGTGTGCAGTGGTGTGTATGTAGTGTGCAGTGTAGTGGTGTACATTAATATGTGTGCAGTGTGTATGCAGTGTGCAGTGTGCAGCGTGTGTGTGTGTGTGTGTGTGTGTGTGTGTGTGTGTGTGTGTAGTGTGCAGTGTAGTGTAGTGTGTATGTAGTGTGCAGTGTAGTATGCAGTGTAGTGTGTATGTAGTGTGCAGTGTAGTATGTAGTGTGCAGTGTAGTATGCAGTGTAGTGTGCAGTGTAGTATGCAGTGTAGTGTGCAGTGTAGTGTGTATGTAGTGTGCAGTGTAGTGGTGTACATTAATATGTGTGCAGTGTGTATGCAGTGTGCAGTGTGCAGCGTGTGTGTGTGTGTGTGTGTGTGTGTGTGTGTGTGTGTGTGTAGTGTGCAGTGTAGTGTAGTGTGTATGTAGTGTGCAGTGTAGTATGCAGTGTAGTGTGTATGTAGTGTGCAGTGTAGTATGTAGTGTGCAGTGTAGTATGCAGTGTAGTGTGCAGTGTAGTATGCAGTGTAGTGTGCAGTGTAGTGTGTATGTAGTGTGCAGTGTAGTATGCAGTGTAGTGTGTATGTAGTGTGCAGTGTAGTGTGCAGTGTAGTATGCATGTAGTGTGCAGTGTAGTGTGTATGTAGTGTGCAGTGTAGTGTGCAGTGTAGTATGCAGTGTAGTGTGTATGTAGTGTGCAGTGTAGTGTGTATGTAGTGTGTAGTGTGTATGTAGTGTGCAGTGTAGTATGCAGTGTAGTGTGCAGTGTAGTATGTATGTAGTGTGCAGTGTAGTATGCAGTGTAGTGTGTATGCAGTGTGCAGTGTAGTATGCAGTGTAGTATGCAGTGTAGTGTGTATGTAGTGTGCAGTGTAGTATGCAGTGTACTGTGCAGTGTAGTATGTATGTAGTGTGCAGTGTAGTGTGCAGTGTAGTATGCAGTGTAGTGTGCAGTGTAGTGTGTATGTAGTGTGCAGTGTAGTGTGCAGTGTAGTGTGTATGTAGTGTGCAGTGTAGTATGTAGTGTAGTGTGTATGTAGTGTGCAGTGTAGTGTGCAGTCGTAGTGTGTATGTAGTATGCAGTGTAGTGTGCAGTGTAGTATGTATGTAGTGTGCAGTGTAGTATGCAGTGTAGTGTGTATGTAGTGTGCAGTGTAGTGTGCAGTGTAGTATGCAGTGTAGTGTGTATGTAGTGTGCAGTGTAGTATGCAGTGTAGTGTGTATGTAGTGTGCAGTGTAGTGTGTATGTAGTGTGCAGTGTAGTATGCAGTGTAGTGTGCAGTGTAGTATGCAGTGTAGTGTGCAGTCGTAGGCCTTAAGTGAGGTCCTCCTGCTCTCTTTGTCGCTGTCGTTTAGCCTTCAGCTGCTGCTCAATCATCAGGTCAAACTCCGCCCTTTCTCTGAAACACACCAATACCGCTGCTCTGTCATCAGCTCAAGCTCCTCCCCCTTCCTGAAACTCTTCCCCCTCTTGCTAATACCTCACGCACGCACGCACGCACGCACACACTCCTTTTACCTTTCACTTTTGCAAGCGCCATTTAAGTATTTACTTTCAGCCTCCTTCAAAGATAAGTCCTCAACCTCTGCGATGGCATGAATTATAGCCTGGAGAGGAGAGAGAGAGAGAGAGAGAGAAATAAAGGGGAGAGAGAGAGAAAGGGGGGGAGAGAGACAGGGGAGAAAGAGAGAGAGAGGGAGATATAGGGGGTGGAGAGAGGGGAGAGAGAGAGACCCTATTATTCAGGTTGTTCATCCTGCACTTGCTCGCTCGCTCACTCACTTGCTCACTCGCTCGCTCACACACTCACACACTCACACACTCACACACTCACACACTCACACACTCACACACTCACACACTCACACACTCACACACTCACACACTCACACACGCTTTGCGCTGATAGGCAGAGATGAGCTCACTCTCAGTGCTGATGGGCAGAGATGAGCTCACTCTCAGTGCTGATAGGCAGAGATGAGCTCACTCTCAGCGCTGATTGGATGCTTACCTCGGGCAGAAGCACGTCTGTGATGAACCTGACTTCATCCACCTGTGCCAGACAGGGCGCCACATCGGGGGCGGAGTTGTACACCTGCCTCAGGTACTGGTATACCTGGTCCACCTGTCCGTCGTCCTCCAGGTACACGCCCATTACTGAGCGGCCAGCCCTCAGGAACGAGCGCAGCCACCTGGACGACTCGCGCCCGCTGAGCACGGCCTGCAGTGTTCATTATCAGCGTTAACCCCAGTGTTCATTATCAGAGTTAATCCCAGTGTTCATTATCAGAGTTAATCCCAGTGTTCATTATCAGAGATAATCCCAGTGTTCATTATCAGAGTTAATCCCAGTGTTCATTATCAGTTAACCCCAGTGTTCATTATCAGAGTTAACCCCAGTGTTCATTATCAGTTAACCCCAGTGTTCATTATCAGAGTTAATCAGGGTTAACCCCAGCGTTCATTATCAGAGTTTATCAGGGTTAGTACCAGCTTCATTCAGCCAATTCAGGAAATCAACTGAAATTCAGGGAAATAATTGGTCAAATCCTCATAAAACATTAAGCGCATTCAGTTACTGGTACAGGTACAGCTCAGGTGTGCTCAGGTACAGCTCAGGTGTGCTCAGGTACAGCTCAGGTGTGCTCAGGTACAGCTCAGGTGTGCTCAGGGGCTGTGCAGGTGTGCTCAGGTGTACTCAGGTACAGCTCAGGTGTGCTCAGGGGCTGTGCAGGTGTGCTCAGGTGTACTCAGGTACAGCTCAGGTGTGCTCAGGGGCTGTGCAGGTGTGCTCAGGTGTGCTCAGGGGCTGTGCAGGTGTGCTCAGGTACAGCTCAGGTGTGCTCAGGGGCTGTGCAGGTGTGCTCAGGTGTGCTCAGACACTGTGCAGGTGTGCTCAGGTGTACTCAGGTACAGCTCAAGTGTTGTTCTCAGGAGGTTAAATAAGATCTGCGGTTGGAGCATTTTGGGGGTTGGCTGACCTGCAGGTGATGCTCCAGACCCCGTTTCTGAACGATAAAGTGCACCAGCTTCTGATTGGCCCGGTCGCGGCCGGCCTTCTCCCGGTCAGGCATGAGCTTCCTGCTGCGCTGCCGTTTGGCCTGGTCCTGCTGGTCACCCTCAGGACTGCTGGCCACGCCCTGCTCCACCTCCGCCACGCCCTGCTCCTCCTCCGCCACGCCCTCCTCCTCCCACTTGGTGGGGAAGGTCACCTCAGCTCCTCCTGGCATGCACCTCCTGCGCACCGGCCAACCTGAGCGACGGTGGAACAGGAAGTGATGCGCTAAGCAGAGGGATTAACTCCTGTACTGCTGACACGCAAAACTACTGCTTACCGAGATCAGCCAACACCCCCTTTCCTCCACTACTACCTCCTCTCCTCCTTTCCTCCACTACTACCTCCTCTCCTCCACTACTACCTCCTCTCCTCCTCCACTACCTCCTCCTCTCCTTCACTACCACCTCCTCTCCTCCTTTCCTCCACTACTACCTCCTCTCCTCCTTTCCTCCACTACTAGCTCCTCTCCTCCCTTCCTCCACTACCACCTCCTCTCCTCCTTTCCTCCACTACTAGCTCCTCTCCTCCCTTCCTCCACTACCACCTCCTCTCCTCCACTACCACCTCCTCTCCTCCTTTCCTCCACTACTAGCTCCTTTCCTCCACTACCACCTCCTCTCCTCCACTACCACCTCCTCTCCTCCTCTCCTCCTCTCCTCCACTACCTCCTCCTCTCCTCCACTACCACCTCCGATCCTCCTTTCCTCCACTACCACCTCCTCTCCTCCGTGCCCCGGAAACAGAACTTTGTGTTTTAATCTAATGTCGCTGATTACATCTTAATTACATATTAATGGTTACATATTAATTAACGTCTCGACGCCAGGTACATTGTATACTGTACATGCAAATACTTGTACTCAAAACGTTCAGGCAGTTTTGCATACTTCCAGGTAGGAGAGAAGTGGTAGTGGGGGAGTGGAGGAAAGGAGGAGGGGAGGAGGGGAGTGAAGAATATTGGGACGCAGCCCCACACAGATTCAGCGGGGAATCAGATTCAGCGGGGATTGAGATTCAGCGGGGATTGAGATTCAGCGGGGAATCAGATTCAGCAAGGATTGAGATTCAGCAGGGATTGAGATTCAGATGAAAACTCACTGATGTCGTCGGCGAAATATTCAATGAAAGAGCCTGAAAACGATCCGCTACCTGGAGGAAGAAAAACCCCAGGTCCGTTAATCAATAACTAATAAATCAATCATCTTTTTCTCAATTAATTACAGATCATTCATATTTTTATGTCAGTTAAACTAAAAACATTTACAATATGAAAATAAAACGTGCTGCTAAAAGCTCACATTTTCAACAACTGAATGCTAAGAATTTAGTGACGACTAAAAGGTCAAACATTTTACAAAATGACATTTTTTTGCAGCAAAAACCCTCCTCATATTTCACTTATATCTACTTTGAAATGAGTGGGTTATCCTGTGGTAATGGTAATATGTAATGAAACTGTAATGAGGGTTATATAACGGTAACTGCGGTTATATAAAACAATCTGTTCCATGTCCTGAGAGCAGCGACAGAATGGGACAGAATGGGACCATGTGACTGTAAGCCAGCCAGTGACAACACTGTGCCTTCCACACCCAGGACCAGATTCACTATCCAAGTGCAGTGCAAACAGGACGACTATGTGGGACTTTGTGGGATAAGAGGGAGGGGGGTTTAAAATGCAGGACGCTGTCTGTTGTTGCAGGATGTGGGAATGAGTGTGAAAGAGTCCTGCACAATATACTCATGCACATTCTGTGTCTGTCTGGATTCTTACCAACCCGGATTCTGCAACATTCTGGATTCTTACCGACTGTAACATTCTGGATTCTTATCGACTAACATTCTGGATTCTTATCATTCTGGATTCTTATCGACTGTAACATTCTGGATTCTTATCGACTGTAACATTCTGGGTTCTTACCCATGTGAGTTCTGTATCATTCTGGATTCTTACCTATCCGGATTCTGTAGTCACGTATCAGTGTCAGGCACCAGCTAATAGCGGTGTTGTACTTTTCTCTTGCTTTGACCTTAAAGAAAGAGAACAGTAACCAGACATGGCCAAAAGAAAAACAAAAGATGAAAGCTTGGTTTTGACACAAGTAATCACAGATGTTAAAGCACCATCCCTGCTTCTGTAAGGAGATCCCTGGAGAACGTGTGGCTCCCGAGCCTCGCAGGGTTCTAGTGCTGCATAATATGAATATTTATTATACTACCAAATTACACAGTGTAAAATATTAATACTGGATTGTGAAGAGGGGAAATGACCAGCTTCTGTGCAGAGGCGGAAACATGGCCAATAAAACAGACCACTTAACTTCAATAATTATCTTCATAATCACTCACCACCAGCTCATCCATCTCCACACAGTCGAAGGGTTTTAATGTGCGCAAGGACACACGAATGCTGAAAGAGACAAACACAACAACACCGTTACACTACAGCAGAGACACAACACCGTTACACTACAGCTCACACACAACACCATTACACTACAGCTCACACACAACACCATTACACCACAGCCGAGACACAACACTGTTACACTACAGCTCACACACAACACCGTTACACTACAGCTCACACACAACACCATTACACTACAGCCGAGACACAACACCGTTACACTACAGCTCACACACAACACCATTACACCACAGCCGAGACACAACACTGTTACACAACAACTCACAGACAACACCGTTACACTACAGCCAAGACAACACCGTTACACAACAGCTCACACACAACACCGTTACACTACAGCCGAGACACAACACTGTTGCACAACAGCTCACACACAACACCGTTACACTACAGCCGAGACACAACACCATTACACTACAGCTCACACACAACACCGTTACACTACAGTTGACACAACAACACCGTTACACTACAGTTGACACAACAACACCATTACACAACAGCTCACATACAACACCATTACACAACAGCTGACAACTTACACAACAGCTCACACACAACACCGTTACACTACAGCTAAGACAACAATACTATTACACTACCGCAAAGACAACACCGTTACACTACAACCGAAACATCAATGCCATCACACAACAGCTGAGACACAACAACAGCTGACAATTTACAGTACAACTGCTTTCGCCTGTGCAAACACAGCAAAATTATTCTCTGAGTCAGAACCTCTGTCTTTTCCTTTAGAAACACTCCAGCATTAAAGACAAGTTCACAGGCCTCCTACCCAAATAGAGCGCTCAGGGTTTATAGCAGTGATATCAGTGATATCTGTACGTACTGCAGCAAATAACACTGGACATGAGGCAGCTGGGGAGGGAAAGGTTGTCGTGCTAACGAATGCTAACGGGGGCTTAGCGCACGGTCATACTCCACAGAAAGGAGTCCATCTCTGCTGCTGTAAGTGCAGCTCCCAGACCCCTGGAGATCAGGCTCTCACCCCTTCTGACTGCTCTTCTTGTCCAGCAGCAGGCTGTCGATAAACACCACGGTGGCCTTCTTGTCCTTGCGATTGACGCTTTTGACCTGGAGGGGGGAGGGGGGGAGGGGGGAGGGGGACAAACAAGCATTAAATCCACTGCCCTCCCCCCTCCCCCCTCCCCGCAGCTGGGACATTCCCGCCTCCTTCAAACAGAGGGGTCACACACTTTTTTAAAAAAAATTCTAGAGTGTACTTACCATGGCCGGCCAGAAGGGGTAGCTCCTGAGCTTACACCACACACAGATCCCCTCAGTGATGGACAGGGGTTCTGAGCAGGAGAACAACAACCACCATCAATATTACAATAGAGAATGAGTTCAATGACAGCAAATTCCCACACTCCTGCACACTGAGTCACTCAGTCAACTCTTTCACAATGAATCACTTACTCACACCCACTCGCTCACTCTGAATCACACACAACAATTACACTGAATTACTTACTCCTTCATACTGAATCACTCACACTGAATCACTCACTGACACCGATTCACTCTCATCCGGAGTGACTCACTCTTCTCAATCTGCAGGAGGAAGCTGGGCAGCTCCTCATCCTCGCCTTCATCCTCTCCCACCTCCTGCAGGGAGGAGTCTAAGGGGGCGGAATCTTCCAGAAAGCTCAGCTCGATGGACAGGTCGGAGGACAAGGACGTCTCCCCTGGGTACAGACAGACAGACAGATGTAGGCTCACTGCAAACACCCTACATCTCCTCAGTACAGTAACATCGCTCTCACTAAACACCCTACATCTCCTCAGTACAGTAACATCGCTCTCACTAAAGACCCTACATCTCCTCAGTACAGTAACATCGCTCTCACTAAACACCCTACATCTCCTCAGTACAGTAACATCGCTCTCACTAAACACCCTACATCTCCTCAGTACAGTAACATCGCTCTCACTAAAGACCCTACATCTCCTCAGTACAGCAACATCGCTCTCACTAAAGACCCTACATCTCCTCAGTACAGTAACATCGCTCTCACTAAAGACCCTACATCTCCTCAGTACAGTAACATCGCTCTCACTAAAGACCCTACATCTCCTCAGTACAGTAACATCGCTCTCACTAAACACCCTACATCTCCTCAGTACAGTAACATCGCTCTCACTAAACACCCTACATCTCCTCAGTACAGTAACATCGCTCTCACTAAAGACCCTACATCTCCTCAGTACAGTAACATCGCTCTCACTAAAGACCCTACATCTCCTCAGTACAGTAACATCGCTCTCACTAAACACCCTACATCTCCTCAGTACAGTAACATCGCTCTCACTAAAGACCCTACATCTCCTCAGTACAGTAACATCGCTCTCACTAAACACCCTACATCTCCTCAGTACAGTAACATCGCTCTCACTAAACACCCTACATCTCCTCAGTACAGTAACATCGCTCTCACTAAAGACCCTACATCTCCTCAGTACAGTAACATCGCTCTCACTAAAGACCCTACATCTCCTCAGTACAGTAACATCGCTCTCACTAAAGACCCTACATCTCCTCAGTACAGTAACATCGCTCTCGCTAAACACCCTACATCTCCTCAGTACAGTAACATCGCTCTCGCTAAACACCCTACATCTCCTCAGTACAGTAACATCGCTCTCACTAAAGACCCTACATCTCCTCAGTACAGTAACATCGCTCTCACTAAAGACCCTACATCTCCTCAGTACAGTAACATCGCTCTCGCTAAACACCCTACATCTCCTCAGTACAGTAACATCGCTCTCGCTAAACACCCTACATCTCCTCAGTACAGTAACATCGCTCTCACTAAACACCCTACATCTCCTCAGTACAGTAACATCGCTCTCACTAAAGACCCTACATCTCCTCAGTACAGTAACATCGCTCTCACTAAAGACCCTACATCTCCTCAGTACAGTAACATCGCTCTCACTAAAGACCCTACATCTCCTCAGTACAGTAACATCGCTCTCACTAAACACCCTACATCTCCTCAGTACAGTAACATCGCTCTCACTAAAGACCCTACATCTCCTCAGTACAGTAACATCGCTCTCGCTAAACACCCTACATCTCCTCAGTACAGTAACATCGCTCTCACTAAAGACCCTACATCTCCTCAGTACAGTAACATCGCTCTCACTAAACACCCTACATCTCCTCAGTACAGCAACATCGCTCTCACTAAAGACCCTACATCTCCTCAGTACAGTAACATCGCTCTCACTAAAGACCCTACATCTCCTCAGTACAGCAACATCGCTCTCACTAAACACCCTACATCTCCTCAGTACAGTAACATCGCTCTCACTAAAGACCCTACATCTCCTCAGTACAGCAACATCGCTCTCACTAAAGACCCTACATCTCCTCAGTACAGTAACATCGCTCTCACTAAACACCCTACATCTCCTCAGTACAGTAACATCGCTCTCACTAAAGACCCTACATCTCCTCAGTACAGCAACATCGCTCTCACTAAACACCCTACATCTCCTCAGTACAGTAACATCGCTCTCACTAAAGACCCTACATCTCCTCAGTACAGTAACATCGCTCTCACTAAAGACCCTACATCTCCTCAGTACAGTAACATCGCTCTCACTAAACACCCTACATCTCCTCAGTACAGTAACATCGCTCTCACTAAAGACCCTACATCTCCTCAGTACAGTAACATCGCTCTCGCTAAACACCCTACATCTCCTCAGTACAGTAACATCGCTCTCACTAAACACCCTACATCTCCTCAGTACAGTAACATCGCTCTCACTAAAGACCCTACATCTCCTCAGTACAGTAACATCGCTCTCACTAAAGACCCTACATCTCCTCAGTACAGTAACATCGCTCTCACTAAACACCCTACATCTCCTCAGTACAGTAACATCGCTCTCACTAAACACCCTACATCTCCTCAGTACAGTAACATCGCTCTCACTAAACACCCTACATCTCCTCAGTACAGCAACATCGCTCTCACTAAAGATGCACTTGTACCACAACCTAAAGGCCCCGATTTAATCAAACTGCAGGGCGCTTTGCCCTCAATCTGAGTAGCAAATTTAAAGCCTATTCTCTGTAAAAGAAAGAAACAAGGACAAGGCGCACTGCGATTAGACTGAACAGACCACTGAATACAGACTCTTTCATCGTTCTCCATGCAAGAGCCTCTCTGTAACCCGCCACACTCACTGTTTACATACTTCCACAATCCCGTCCCCTCAAATTCATAACCAAACGCCCACAGCTCTACAGTAGGTGGCATCACAAATGTTACGGGCTATCAAGAAAGGGAAATATAAAAATGACCTCAATATCCCCGGAAAAAAAAAAAACTGTCCCAGGAAACACAATCCAAGTCTTGAACCAGGATTATTTCCAAAGGGCATTCATAATATTAAACACTGACATTCCCGAGATAATAATCAGAGAGCCAAGTACTTTCTGTCAGAATTCTATTATTTTCAAAACGGTTCAAGCCTTTGATTTTATTTTTCTAAGCTTGAGGACTCTCAATGGTTTTCAAGGAGCCTCAGAACCCAAGTCAGCTATGAAATTCTCCATTGCATTTTATGCAGGTAAACAGAAGACACAACTGAAGCCATTTTGGCTCTATGTTTATCTGGCCCTTCTGATGAATGGGAGCCATTTTGGCTGTGCGCGAGCCATTTTGGCTCTGTGTTTACCTGGGCCCTCTGATGAATGGGAGCCATTTTGGCTCTGTGTTTACCTGGGCCCTCTGATGAATGGGAGCCATTTTGGCTCTGTGTTTACCTGGGCCCTCTGATGAATGGGAGCCATTTTGGCTCTGTGTTTACCTGAGCCCTCTGATGAATGGGAGCCATTTTGGCTCTGTGTTTACCTGGGCCCTCTGACGAATGGGAGCCATTTTGGCTCTGTGTTTACCTGGGCCCTCGGACAAATAAGAGCCATTTCGGTTCTGTGTTTACCTGGGACGTCCGACTCCTCTGCAGGTTCGAATCTGGCTCTGTGGCGAGCAGGAGGCCGGGTGCCAGAGTCGGTGGACTGGGTGGGGCGGGCGACAGTTTTCCCCGCCTCTACACAGAACCCCTTCCTGCGCTTAGTGGCTGGGGAAGTGTCCGAGGCCCCGCATTTCCTCTGGCCCCTCCTCCCCTTCAACTGGCCACGCCCATTTGTGACCTGCGGCTCCCTCGCCTGGTTCCTGCGCTTCCTGTAGCTTAACTTCACCTCCGACTCTGAATCCTGGTGAATGTTACAGATATAACATCAGAGGCAGCCTATCAGCAAACAGCTTAGATACAGAATGCCCAATCACAATGCTGGAAACAATTCAGTCAAGCTGCTTCCTGTCCATACATGCAGTTGTACCTGTCTCTCGGTAGGTCAGTATTACCTGTCTCTGTGGCGGTGTCAAAATTGGAGCCTTATCTACTACATACCCATACTGTGTACTAGCATACTGTGTACTGCGAACTGCATACTGTTTGGTACGCGACATGCAGTATGCAACAAAAAAAAAAAATCCTCCCTATTATCAGCAAAAACACAAACACCTTACATTTAAAAACATTTTGCCACTTTCTCATCCAGTGTACTCAACAAGGATACACAAAAGTATGGAAGAGCGCTGATTCATACTGTCATACCTGTGCAGGTGCAGATTCAGGTGACTCAGAGGGGTGCAGGGAGGGGCGCAAGTTTGCGAGCCGGGAACCGTCCGGTGTCGAGCTGAGCAAGTGTTTCCGCAGCAGGCGATGCGTCGGACGCGTGGGAGTGCTCAAGCCCGAGTCTGAGCCACACTTTATGGGGGAGGGGAGAGCCGCGATCATCTCTGCTGCAGGATGAGATGACGAGGCCTGCCTGGGGCTCCTTCTCCCTCTGATGGCGCTGGTCCACCTCGGCATGGGTGTGGCTGATGGTGGGTCTGTGGGCGTGGCTACGGTAGTAGGCGTGGCTTCTGCAGAGTCACAGCCCACCAGGTCTGTGTGCCCCGCCTCCACGCTCACGCCTCCCCGCTGCCCGTGCCTGCTGGGGGGGTTTTGGCGGGGATCCCCCCTCTTCCTCTGCTTCCTGTTTCTGTGTGAGGCCCGTGCACTCTTCACCTGCGCGGGATTCGGTGAGGCGTGTCCTCTCCCCGCCCTCGCCCCGCCCTGGTTTCTGCCTCCGCTGCTCCCCGTCTCTGCCCCGGTCGAGCCGCTGCTCGCTGCTGCACCCTGCTGGCTCCCCGGTGTACTGCGAACCTTTGGCACGGTTTGAGCTGCCAACTTTGGTGTGCCAGGCGGACAGGGGGACGGCACTGGGCGGGGCATTGTGGAGGAGGCGGGGCTAAGGCGGTAGGATCTCCGTGGCGACTGGGAGCTGTCAGCAGAGAGAATTTCCAGGGCCAAACGCAGAGCCTTGCGGTACCTCAACTCCTCCATGGGCTGACACGCAGGCTGAGCTTCAGAGGATGAACCATACATGGAAAACATATTGTTATTACTATGATTAGTATTAGTACTACTAGTAAGTGATATTACTATTCCACAAATTCTACCTTCCATTTAAAAAAAATGTATTTCAGCAATATGGCAGCTATATATCAAGGTGACAACTACCTTTAACCACCAATTTTACTTGTGCAAAAGTGTGTTAACAGCAGTGTTATGCAGAGAGAGAGAGAGAGGGGTGGGGGGTGTCACAATATTCTTCACTCCTCTCCTCCTTTCCTCCACTCGGCTCATCCACTCATCTCCTACCCGGAAGTATGCAAAACTGCTGGAACGCTTCCAGTACAAGTAGTTGCATGTACAGTATACAATGTACCTGACATTGCAGTTTGTAACCATTAATAGCATATGTAATTAATATGTAATGACATTATATTAGGACACACTGAATCGTTTTCCGGGGCACGTAGGGGAGGAGATGGTAGTGGAGGAAAGGAGGACACGTCTTTAGAGCATTTGGGACGCACCCCGAGACTCACCCAGTTGGAGACAAAGAGAATTGATACTATCCAGGGTCAGTGGCCATGAGTCTTCCTCTGCAATCCTCACTCTGCTCGAGAACAAAAAGCACACATTACCTGCAGGTCCTGTGGGGGGCAGCACTGAGACACACAGGTACCGCCCACCAGGAAGGTGCCTATTTAGATACGCGCGGCCAGACATGAGTATGAGTGTGCGTGCGTGCGTCTACCTCTTGTCTTCGCCCAATATTTCCACTTCGATATCCTTTCTCCGTCGCATTCGGAAATTCCGATCAGATTTGGGCAAAACCTTTCGCAAAAAATAAATAACAGAATTAACAACTGGCTCAGTGATTGTAATAGTTGCATATACGAGTACGTTTTGCATACTTCCGGGTAGTAGAGGAGTGGTAGTGGGGGAGTGAAGCATATTGGGACGCAGCCTTTAGGTTAATGCACTGGCCGTTCAGCGTGCAACTGAGCCGTTTAAACATCAGTTGATCTCCGACTCAACACACACCTTGGCGGGCCACAATCGGCCTTCCCAGAGACAGAGGACGTGTGAACATTCTTCCATATTTCATTGGGGTTCGCAGGCAGGGCTTCCCAGATTTTCTGTTATGCGTGCAAAAATCACAAAAAACATCCACAATGCCTAAGTTACTACTTAAAACGCCACACCACAACATAGCTAGACTTAAACCATTTACATCAAACTTGCTATACGCAAAAGTTACACGATTCAGCAACCCATTCAACGACCTTAGCTCGTTTCCATTGAACAGCAGAGATTCAGTGCCTACAGGTCAATGATATGAGAAAACCATCTAATCGGGGATTTAACTTTGCGAGACAAACATAAAGCTGAAGCAGAAGCTAAGTTTGCAGAAGTAGCTCCTAACCAATTCCACATAGCTATTTGTATGTGTGTAGGTCTTGTCGTTTTTACATCAGTCTACCGTAAGTTACATGAGTCACAAATAAGACCGTGGACACTCTTGCCAGCTAGCTAACAAACCCGAAAATAGAAACTTTAACTGGTTACCAAGACACAAATACTACATAACATTTACTCTAGTTAGCTAACGTTAGCTAATTATACCATTCGTCAGCCTATATGGCTAGCTTTATGTGGACAGTCGCATTTCACATCTACAATCGTCTAAATTTCTGCAAACAGCCAGTTAGCTGAGGTCCAACTTACTCATTTGGTCTGTAGCTCACTTTAAATTTACTTGTTTTTCAACTATTTCTGACGCCTACAACAACGAGCACATTTCTCCCTGGGTGTGGATTTGCGGCGAGCAACAGTGGCTGTTGGGCACATCCGGTTAAAAAATTTTCCACAATAAAAGCTCGTGACAGCGAAGCTCACAAATCATCTCGCTTCCCAGCTGAACAATTAGTTTGTTTATTTAAGTATGTTTATGTCATTTTGCAATAAACATCGTTATTTTGTACATTTGGAATTATATTAAACATGGGAATAAATAATTATGCTGCATACAGTTCAACTATTATTTTCTCCCGTCAAACATTTTTAAATAGCCTAAGCTTTATGGTGTTGCCAAACATAAAAAAGGCCTATTATATTCATTTGTATTCATACATTCCTTTCTTACAAAAAAAACATTTTAAAACAGAGTAAACAACATTTAAACAAGATATAAAAAAACTATTACAAAAATCACAAATAGGCCTACAAACAATGAAACGTTATAAAAACATGCCCACTGAACAGCAAAATAGAAACAAAATCTTTACGGCTTAAATAAAAAAAGAGAGGTTTAAAATGGCGCGTTTTGAATCGATCCCATCGCAACGTCCTCCATCAGTTTGGGAAGGTGCATAGCCTACTCGCCGCGCATCCTGTGAAATTCGTGCAGTCCACAGGCACAGCTGTAGTGGACCGCAAAAACTGAGGAGGTGCTATTGGATGATCAGGGGTTGATCTGGGTAGAATCACTCAAACAAGAGCTGGTTCAACTGGGTGCATCAGAAAGTAAAAGTCCTGCCATGTGTTTCTTCCACCTGCACCCACACTGGCCCTTTACAGATAAAACCTGCACCCACACCGGCCCTTTACAGGTAAAACCTGCACCTGCACCGGCCCTTTACAGGTTAAAACCTGCACCTGCACCGGCCCTTTACAGGTAAAAACCTGCACCCGCACCGGCCCTTTTCGGATAAGATCGCCTACCCCTGCTCTAGCTGTAGGCTACTGCTCCCAAACAGAGGAACATGCTTTCAATAACACCACTCTGCTCCTGGCTTTTTGGTATAGGCTATTTCTAATAGTTTATTGTGGTTAAAATGTTTTAATTAGCACCTGTTGTCTGCTTTTGTGTTTTCTCTGTTTTACACTAACTTTTTCTTCAAACACTAACGTGATTGGGTGTTTACAGAAAGGCCCAAACAAATAAATGCAGTATTTATGTATTTCCTTATTTATTCATTGAAAAAAGCTTGGTCGAGTAGAAACATTTTCCCTGCGATGAATGACTGAAATGATGAATTAATGGTTCATATTTCTGATCCGCGGCAGTATGTTCTATTAAGAATAGATCCATCGGTTATTTGTCCATTGTGAAATGATTTGTGTCAACCTTATTGTGCAAATTGTTTTTTATTTTACTCCCCTTTTCCGGTTTCAGCTCTCGATACTTGTTCTTATACAGTTCTGTGACCGGACGGGTACCGGTACCGTCTTGGTCTTATAGAAGAAGCTCGTACCTCATTGGCTGAAGTGAAAGTGGGAGGGGTGTCGAATCGCGACTTCGCGTTCCTTCGGTGAAAAATATTCCCGTTGTCTCCGCAGTTGATTTTGGGGAGATGACCAGCTGAAATCATACTGGAAAGGAATGTGACGATCGTGAGACATGTAAGTTTGGGTAATTTGTCCAATATTTGAAGCGGATTTACAGTTACTTAACTGTAAATGAAATGGACATATGTTAAACGTAGCCTTTACTGTGTTTTATATATAGTGGCTACTGGCAGGTAAGGGAGCTAACGTTATGCTGCTGGTTTTTATTTGATACGTTATGTTGACCGTAGCTAGAGCATTGAACATTGGCAAGCTATTTTTGTCATAGAAAGATGATGTTGGTTGCGCTAAGCTGACTAGGTAAAAAGACATCTGTCCATAATATTTGCCCTAGAGTTGTTCGTCAATCTATCTGTTTAACTAGGAATATTAACTTAGCCTAGAATTTCAGACCGAATAGAACGCTTTTTGGTTTCTAGCCATCTTTTAGTCGGTAGATCTATTGAAAGGAAAAAATAAACAGTTTTTCGCATTGAGATTCGAGATGACGTCAGGTGCCATGTGTAGCTATGGAATTTGACGACTATCACATAACTGCAGATTATTGGAATGAAATCTCTTCAGTAGCCTATTTTCGTGCTTTTAATGATTCCTTAAAGGGTTAAACAAAATGACCGCAGTAATTTAAATGGGTTTGTTGTTGGACACATGTGACGTCAATAGGAATGACACACTGAAATTTAAAGATAGGCAACCCCCCCCCCCCCCCCTACACACACACACCGGTTCGAACATTCCGAAAAGTCAATAGATGTTTGCTTATGCGCTGGACCGAAAAAGACGTTATTCTTTAAGCACATGCGGTATATGACTACAGCTGTGGACACTCGGTAGTTTAATGTTTTCATATTCACAACCCAGCTGAAGAGATGGATGCTGTGTAAAACAGACCTGGTTAGTTTCACTCGTTCTGTGTGTTAGATTGTGTGCATTATGCTCAGTATGTGTGTGTAAAGCTGCAGGGCTCTGTAGGCCAAGGCTGGAGTGTCGGAACGCCAGAGTGTCAGGAACGCCACAGCGTCAGGAACGCCAGAGTAGCAGGAACGCCCCAGCGTCAAGAACGCCAGAGTGTCAGGAACGCCGCAGCATCAGGAACACCAGAGTGTCAGGAACGCCAGAGTGTCAGGAACACCGCCGCGTCAGGAACGCCAGAGTGTCAGGAACGCCACAGCGTCAGGAAAGCCAGAGTGGCAGGAACGCCACAGCGTCAGGAACGCCACAGCATCAGGAACACCAGAGTGTCAGGAACGCCAGAGTGTCAGGAACACCGCCGCGTCAGGAACGCCAGAGTGTCAGGAACGCCGCCGCGTCAGGAACGCCAGAGTGTCAGGAACGCCACCGCGTCAGGAATAGTGCTGATTGGGAGCCGACCATGGCTCTGTTCAACCAAGAGGATGTGGAAGTACACTACCACATTGGAGAGGAGCTGGGAAGGTGAGACCCCTGTGTGTGTGTGTGTGTGTGTGTGTGTATGTATGTAGTGTGTATGTGAGTGAGTGAGTCTGTGTGTGTATGTATGTGTGAGTTTGTGTGTGTGTGTGTGTGACTGATGAATTATCTTTGTGCGTTAGGGCCCATCACGTTGTCTGTATTTGTCAGAGCAGACAATCTAGGAAGTGCTACCCCATAAGAATTGAAACGTGACCGCCCACTTTTACCGTGTGGAGCATTGCATTGTGTGTATGGTGTGTGTGTGTGTGTGTGTGTGTGTGTGTGTGCGCGCGCGCGTTCAGGTGATGACTCAACGTGCTGGAACCCCAGTCCCACCCTTTATAAGGAAGTGCTGTACGCTGCCCACCGTTGCCATGGGAATGACTTCATTGCTGTGCTATCCCCGCCCCCCTTAGCAGGAGGGGCGGGACTCTAAGGAGAAAAGGGGCGGAGACTTCACAGCTGGTGCATGTGGGATAAAGGTGCTGCGTTTGGATCTGAATTTTATGCTTTCTTCCTGTCGTTCCCTTCCCTTGCTTCAAGGAGGGAATCCCCAAAATGGCAGGATGAAATATGGCAGCCACACAAATTGGGATTTGGTTCCAGTTTAAGAAAGAGGAGTAATTATATTCCCTCACTCCCTCGTTTATCCTCCCTTCCACCAAGGGTATAAAATGCAAGCTTCCAGCAAGAAGGGAATCCCACAATGCAAAGCTCCACACGGTGAAAGTCGGCGGTCACGTTTCAGCTCTTATGGGGTAGCACTTCCTATATTAGTTCAGTTTTGTTTTTGTTCGTTTCTTGTCAATCCTCCCTGTTAAGTTTGCTTGATGCACAAAATGGCTCCCTCGAGGGAAGAGAGCAAGGGAGGGAGCCAGGGAAGGGAATGCGTTAAATTGGATCCGAACGCAGCCAGTGAGTTGAAACGGGAATGTCAGCAGGACGGCGTGATGAAGAGCCTCCGGATCAGCTGGGGGGGGTCGGGGGTCATGGGGTCAGGGTGGGGGGGCAGTAATAATTGGCTGACAGCTCGCGGTATATTTTGCCTGTACAGTGTGAGCCTGAGCGCAATGTTAAACACAAGCGCTGAATGCCTTTTTTCTCTCTCTCTCTCTGATCCCTCTCTTCTCCCCCTCTCTTTCTTTCTCTCCCTCTGATCCCTCCCTCCTCTCCCTCTGACGCCCCCCCCCCCCCCAGCGGGCAGTTTGCTATAGTGCGTCGTTCTCGCGAGAGGACCAGCGGTTCGGAGTACGCCGCTAAGTTCATAAAGAAGCGGCGCCTGGCGTCCAGCCGCCGTGGCGTGAGCCGCGAGGAGATCGAGCGTGAGGTCAACATCCTGCGCGACATTCAGCACCCCAACATCATCACCCTGCACGACGTGTACGAGAGCAAGACCGACGTCATCCTCATCCTGGAGCTGGTGTCCGGCGGAGAGCTCTTCGACTTCCTGGCCGAGAAGGAGTCGCTGACGGAGGAGGAAGCCACGCAGTTCCTCAAACAGATCCTGGACGGGGTTCAGTACTTACACGCCCAGCGCATTGCACATTTCGACCTAAAGGTATATACTTGCACGCCCAGCGCATTTCGACCTAAAGGTATATACTTGCACGCCCAGCGCATTTCGACCTAAAGGTATATACTTGCACGCCCAGCGCATTGCACATTTCGACCTAAAGGTATATACTTGCATGCCCAGCACATTTCGACCTAAAGGTCTATAGAGTGCCCTCTTATTGGCACCCCTGGTAAAGATGAGTAAAAAGGGTTATAAAAAATTCACCGTTTGGTGAATTAGCTTAATCTCACACTGAAAAAATCCAACCTTTAATTGAAGTAAATTATTCTGAGAAAAAAAATCCCTCATCAAGAAATAATTATTTTTAACAAAACAACGTGTGCCACAATTATTGGCACCCCTGCATTTAAAACCTCCCTTTGCCAATAAAACAGCACTGAGTCTTCTCCTGTAACATCTAATAAGGTTGGAGAATACAGAGCAAGGAATCTGAGACCATTCCACTTTACAGAATCTCTCCAGATCATCCAGAGTCCTAGGTCCTCTCTTGTGCACTCTCCTCTTCAGCTCAGCCCACAGGTTTTCAATGGGGTTTAGGTCAGGGGACTGAGATGGCCATGGCAGAAGCTTGATTTTGTGTTCAGTTAACCATTTTTGTGTTGATTTGGACGTATGTTTTGGATCATTGTCCTGCTGGAAGATCCAACGACGACCCAGTTTTAGTTTCCTGGCAGAGGCAACCAGATTCAGATTTAAAATTTCCTGGTGTTTCATGGAGTTCATGATGCCATGTACCCTAACAAGGTTGCCAAGGCCTTTGGAGGAAAAACAGCCCCACAACATCACAGAACCTCCACCATACTTAACAGTGGGGGTCAGGTTATTTTCAGTATAGCCATCCTTCTTTTAACACCAAACCCACCTTGAGTGTTGGTTGCCGAAAAGCTCAATTTTCCTTTCATCTGACCATAGAACACAGTACCAGTCAAAGTTCCAGTAGCGGTTACCAAACTCCAGGAGTTTGTGGTGAAATAACAGGAAAGGCTTTTTTCTGGCATGCCTTCCAAATAACTTGTTGGCATGGAGGTGACGTCTAATGGTAGTTCTGGAGACCCAAGATGCTACTTTCCTCTGTAATTCTCCAACAGTGAATTATATCCTCCTCACTGTGCGCGGGGGCAAAATAAACTTGGGTTCTCTTCCCGGCAAGTTTGTAACAGTTCCAGTTGCTTTGAACTTTTTCTTTTGGCATTTTCAGGTGAGTAGCTATTTTTTTATAGCCATTCCCTGACTTATGAAGCTCAACACACTTTTCCCTCATTTGATTTGTGTGTTCTCTTATTTTTCCCATGTTGATGTATGAATAAGGGAATCTGGCCTCTGTGTCACCTCATATTTATACCCCAGTGAAACAGGAAGTCATGGATTACTGCTTGAAAGTTCCTAAACACTCTTATATTTTACTTTTTAAAGTTGATCAATGGAAAAAGTGCTTCAGTTACATTTTGGTCATAAAAATTTCTAGGGGTGCCAATAATTGTGGCACATGTGGTTTTGTTAAAAATCTTTATTTCTTGATTTTTTCTGAGAATAAATTTACTTCAATTAAATGTTGGAGTTTTCTCATTTTTTCAGTGTGAGATTAAGCTAATTCACCAAAAAGTGAATTTTCTATAACCCTTTTTACTCATCTTTACCAGGGGTGCCAATAATTGTGGAGGGCACTGTACCTGCATGCTCAGAGCATTGCGTAAAGGTACATACCTGAAGGGTGACCGGGCTTATTAATAATTGATGTAAATAAAGTTTATTATTGGCTTGACAGATTTCTGGTGAGATTATAGCACACCTGCCACCTCTTTCTCTCTTTAGTGTTGATCTCTTAGAGTAAAATAGCCTAGATTAAGCGGAGTAAGCTATGTTAAGCACTTACTCCTGTGTAACAGTAAGGGATTCTTAGTACTTGTAGTGTAAAACAGTTATGAATACCTACCCCAGGAGTTCTTACTCCAGTTAATAATCAAGAGTACTTACTGTGGGGGGTACTTATTGTGGGGGGTACTTACTGTGGGGGGTACTTACCCCAGTGTTGCAGAATGTAATGCTCAATCCCAGAGCGTTAGGAGAGTAAACTTTGTGTTGCAGCCAGAGAATATCATGCTGCTGGATAAGAATGATCCCAGTCCCAGGATAAAGCTCATTGACTTCGGAATCGCCCACCACATCAGCCTCGGCAACGAGTTTAAGAACATCTTCGGAACGCCCGAGTTTGTAGGTGAGCTTCTGTTGGTACAGTAGAGCTGGGCCTGTGACCTGAGAGGTTGCAGGTTTGAATCCCAAGCAGGGCACTGCCATTGTACACTTGAGCCAGATGTATAACTGGAATAACTTCAGTAATGTAGGGCCACGTCACTCCAGATAACAGCTTCTAATGAAACCTGGAATTTAATGTAAGGTGGATGATCTCACGTCTCTGGTGCATACGGTGTGTACAATGAAACGTTCAGTTGAAATGGCTTTGAGAGGTTTGAGAGATTAGCTTTCCTGTTTGTGTTTCACAGCTCCAGAGATCGTCAACTACGAGCCTCTCGGTCTGGAGGCGGACATGTGGTTAGTCCGGCACACTACATTTAAATATTACCACCACATTTCAACATCACATTTAAATATTACCACCACATTTCAACATCACATTTAAATATTACCACCACATTTCAACATCACATTTAAATATTACCACCACATTTCAACATCACATTTAATCCCACCCCCCAATTCCCATAGAGATCCATTCAAATGCAGAGATGTTATAGTATCGCTTGTAAGAGTACCAGAAAATAAGATATCAAGAGTCATTTGATGTTGTTGGGTCACAGACATCAGGAAGTCATGGCATGCAAAGGATATGCGACCAAATATTAAAACTTTGAAGGCACAGTCAACTTAGTGTATGTAAACTTCTGACCCACTGGAATTGTGATATAGTGAATTAAAAGTGAAATAATCTACTAAATCTAATAATTGTTGGAAAAATTACTTCTGTCATGCTCAAAGTAGATGCCCTAACTGACTTGCCAACACTATAGTTTGCTAACATGAAATCTGTGGAGTGGTTAAAAATGAGTGTTAATGACTTCAACCTAAGTGTATGTAAACTTCTGACTTCATCTGTAAATATTAGCACCACATTTATACTTTACCATTAAATTCAAGCATTTCCATTACATTCAAACATTTCCATCACATTTAAGCAGTATCATCACGTTTCAACGCTCGCGCCATATTTCAGCATTACCGCCACATTTAGTAGAATGTTGAGGACTGATTCTAACCGCGCCGTGCCGTTCTGTCTGTCTCCTCAGGAGCATCGGTGTGATCACATACATAATGTAAGTTGTCATTTTATACCCAAATGATCACCGCTGTTCAACAAGCCCTCTTCATAAACACTGAAATACTCCGTAATAAAGCCGCAAACGGTTATTCTGCACATTTATTCTCGGTGAAAGTGTTTTACGGAGCTCTCGTATAGGAGAGAGAATCATTATCGTTTCTAAACTGGAACAGAAAAGGGGCGTACTCACTGCACGCTGTATGCATGTGAATCGACCAATCGCACGGCCATTACAGCAGTGATGTCACCCCCCCCCCCTCAGGCTGAGTGGCGCCTCACCTTTCCTGGGCGATTCCAAACAGGAGACTCTGGCCAACATCTCGGCTGTGAGCTACGAGTTTGACGAGGAGTACTTCAGCAACACCAGCGAACTCGCCAAAGACTTTATCCGCCGGCTGCTGGTAAAGGATCCAAAGTGAGCCTGAATTCCTCAGTCACTTCAGACCCGACTAATCACGCTCGCTGGATTTCATTTATGTCCTGAAACACATTTATAATTCATATATTTTAACTTTACTATGCTTTTTCTGGAAGGTAGAAAAAGCACATGTGCTTAGTTAAGTATGCAGTCTTTACTTGGCTGTGGAGATGTATTCTCACAGGTGAAAGGTCAGCAGAGATTATAGTGAACAGGCCTGACTGCTCCTGTTGCTTTCTGTTCTTGTTTTCCTTAGAAAGAGGATGACGATCGATGACACCCTGCAGCACCCCTGGATCAAGGTGAGAGGCCCTGGAGGCCCAGAGGATCATGGGATTGCGGGGCATCTGCACACTGAAAAGGGGGTTCAGTTTTGATGGGGTGCTTCAGCACGTTGACTTCAGAGAAACGGTGTTGTGTGCTGATGGCAGTCTAACGTACTTAACCCTCAGGTGTCACCATAGGTGTACAAGCTAAACAGAATAGGCCTCATCAATCCCTGTGTTTTCACTGTTAAAGGGATAGTTCAGAGTACGGCGGCGGAGCGAACGTGGCCACTGCAACTTGTTGCTCTTCTTTGTTGTTGTAGTCGACCAGTGCCGGCACTACATTCGTAGGTAACGTAAAGTATCGCTCCGCCGCCGTACTTCCACAGAGAATATTAGGTCAGCACAAAGTAAAGGATTCAACGATCGTTTGACTTCAAAAATGATGGTATAAACACTCAAAATAACCCTGATAGACGGTCGTCGTATTTTATTTGCTTTGGGTGCACTGTGGAGTGTTTAAGTGCGTTGGGTAGTGGATGCTACCGGTTACCTAAGAGTTGCGTTAGCATTAGCAACGTGTGTATGTCCAAAAGAAGGGACAGCATGGAATTAGCTGAAAATGGTTTCCATCAATCAACTACATCATGGGTAAGACGTAATTGAGACATTATGTCCAAAATTCCGAACTGTCCCTTTAAGGCTGTTAATTTGTGGCAGCAAAGACAAGTATGCATTAATGCATGTTCTAAATGGACGTGAATTCCACCCGTATTTTGGGGAAAAAAACAGAGTTGCTTAGTTATAAGGAATTCAGTAACTACATTCAGAAAGGAATATCCCCCCCCCCCCCCCCCCCCCAGGTGATAAAGAGGCGGAACGTGCGGCAGGAGGACGCCAGTCGATGTTCGGAGCGGCAGCGATTGAAAACCGCGCGGCTGAAGGAGTACACCATCAAATCCCACTCCAGCATGCCCCCTAACAACAGCTATGCCCAACTGCAGCGCCTCTCGCAGGCCGTGGAGGAAATGGCGGCCGCCGAGGAGGGCCTGCGCACGCTGGGGCGGGGCCGGAAGGCGTGCCACGACGACGTCGCCGCCCTGCAGGCCATCTACGAGGAGAAGGAGGGCTGGTACCGGGACCAGCGGGCCGGGGTGGAGGCGGACGTGCGGCAGGTGGTCCACGGCCTGCAGGCCGCCCAGGCCCAGCGGAGGCGGAGCCAGGAGGAGGCGCGGGCCGCGCTGCTGTCCGCCAACGCGCTGCGTCGCAAACTGGGCCGTCTGGAGAACCGCTACGACGCGCTCGCCGAGCAGGTGGCCTCCGAAGTGCGCTGGGTGGAGGAGCTGGTGCGCTCGCTCCACTCTGAAAAGGAGGCTCCGGGTTCCGGCATACGCTGAGATTATTTATTTTGGGTGGGGCAGGGTGGGGCAAGGTGCATGGCGGGTCAGCGGTAATGTTCTTCACTCTCTCACATGCTGAAAAGTGATTGTGGCTCCCCCATAATATCTGCACTTCCTTCATCTCCCCACTAGATGGTGGTAAATGGACTGTAGAAAGGGAAACCTGCTCAAAACTGCTCATATCCATTAAGCAGACACTATTTATTTTGGATTGTTTTGGGGAGGAGGTGACAGTCAGTACTGGGTCAAATCATTACTTGAAATACTTTACACCACAAATAAAATTCCGGCAGATTAACTGCCAATTATTAAAACTGTAAAGAAACGTCTATTATCACAAAGTTCTTGCACAGAAAAAGATAATGCAATTTTTCCAAATTGAGCAATTCCAACTTTAAAAATGTAATAAGTCATAATAATGAAATTAAAGAGTTTACCATTTGAGTAAACATTTGTTTGTTTTACAGTGTGGTTTCATATTTTTGTTTCGCAACATGTTTATTTGAAGAATTCTCATGGATTTTTCATCATTTAAAAAGTTACAGTATTTCAAATGCATATCTGACCCACCTGTAGAAATGCCCTTCATGCTCCCACATGCTGAGTGAATGGCCGCAGCTCCCCCAGAGTAGCCACAGTACCTTCATTTTACCATTAGATGGCGCTAAAAGGACACTAGGGAATCTTACTCCAAACTGGACTCATTCATAAGTGTAGTAGAAGAGCTGATCTAGGATCAGCTTAGGGTTTTAGCTGATAATGGTGGTTAGGATAAGGAGAGGAGAAGCCTGATCCCAGATCAGCACTCTGTGACCCTCTATGAATACGGGCTCCAAATCGGTTCCTAAATGGTTTAAATCTTTTATTCTAAACATATAAGAGTTTGTCCTGCTGAACGGGTGTTTTTAGACTGTGGGAATCTGCAGATATAATATAATCACCTGCTGTGGTCAATCTGATTGGGTCCGTGTATGCAATTAAATCAACCATGAAATTACCATCATACATCAATATCCATGAAGAACTCCGATAAATAATTCAGTTCAGATAAATAACGGCTAGTCCATTGATTCACTGGTTCATTTTATGGGCGAATGTGCATCCCATTGCAGTGAGCTGTCATATCCAGAGTTTCCTACCTTTCCTGGGGTGAAAAGTGAGCTTTGATTTATTAAAATATCAAATCATAATTAATGTCATTAAATGAGCATGTTTGTGAAATGGATTTTGCTTTTATGGAGGCACAAGTACTATGCATAAAAGTCATATATATGATTTTATTTCAGCCTTAAAAGGATATTCTGTACTGTACACAATTCCAATGTTGGAATGCTGACCACATGCACTTATTGATAAAGCTAGCTTTGTAAAGTGATGTTTGCAAACACTGTCACTTGTAATCAGTGCTCGCTTCTTGGGACAAGTACGCATTTTAATGCTGTTGCCAATAACTGTTTAACAGGGAGAAGTTTTCTTTTAAAAGATAATTTTGTTGTGACGTTGTGAAAATTCCAAGTGCAAACGTGTCAGTGTAATTTTACGCCGTCTCTGCGTGTCTAAGCTGCAGCTTCAGAACTGTGACTTTCTGAGCCAATCAGATTCCAGAACCCTTCCCTGTGAATTGCACTTGTTTCAGCCAACCAGATTGCAGCGTTGTCTTCCGCTCTGACGTCACTCTGTAGCCACAGGAAATCGCTTATTAATGTCAGCTTCAATGTCACATGGATGTCTTAACTTATGGAGTAGGCTACTACAGGCCAGAAAGCTGTCAGTACGCACACCCCTTGCACCTTAGTATACTATGTGCCCTGTCCACTCAGACCCCTGTATACTATGTGCCCTGTCCACTCAGACCCCTGTATACTATGTGCCCTGTCCACTCAGACCCCTGTATACTATGTGCCCTGTCCACTCAGACCCCTGTATACTATGTGCCCTGTCCACTCAGACCCCTGTATACTATGTGCCCTGTCCACTCAGACCCCTGTATACTATGTGCCCTGTCCACTCAGACCCCTGTATACTTTGCAGTCTGTCTCACTTTTGCAAGCAGTGTGCGAAAGAAATCCTGCAAAAACTCTTTCCAAACTAGTGAGGAAGTAGTTTGTAATATGTCCCGCTCTTGTACCATAGACATTGTACCCTTGAGCAAGGTACTTAACCTGAATCACTTCAGTATATGTCCAGTGGTATAAATGGATCATGTGTAAAAAAAATGCTAAAAAGTTGTGTAAGTCGCTCTGGATAAGAGCGTCTCCTAAATGCCTGTAATGTAAATATACGCTCTATGTCTTGTACTACAAGTTGTAGTTTTTACTTCCAATTTACCTCCTGAAATTGTTGGATGAGTGCACAGTTCTGTGGATGAGTGTGCTCCTGAATCCCCTCAACCAAACCCCGGAAATAAGGGTTTCATCCGGGGATTTTAACTTGCCCCATTTGTGAGAAAAAGTTGCCCACTCAAAAGCTTTTTGACGAAGTTGACTCAAATATGCGCCTCAAAGGGTTAAAGGTCATATTATGTCACAGCCATTTAGCAGATGCTCTTATCCAAGGGGAATCGGGGTTAAGTGCAATACCTAGCCCAGCAGGGTTAAGTGCAATACCTAGCCCAGCAGGGTTAAATGCAATATCAATAAAGCTAACATATGCCAACCTAGTACCATAAACCTAAACCATGAACCTTGAACCATAGATTCACGCACATAACGTCTGTATTAGACCATAAAGCATGTTATAACAATTCTAAAGTAAATCCGAGATGAATTTTTGAATTCCAAGATGAAGCCTAAAGATGCTTATTAATATGCTTCATGGGGCCTTCCGCAGATTGACTCCTCTTACTCTGAACGAGCCTTTGTCCGACCGAGACCAGCCGCTACAAACTTCCATACAAAACAGCCTGCATGGCGTTAATTCAGTCGTCGGAAATCTGTATCGACTGTCTTTTTCTTTTTTGTAATGACTTCAGCCAAAAAAAAAATAAAAATAACATTCCAACATGTTGGTCTATCTTTGAATGCAAGACGCTCCATTTTTACAGAATAACCAGACTGGCTGCATGAGACAGCGCACTGTACAGAGACTGCTCTCTTATACTGTTCTTATACCGCTCTCTTATGCTCTTCAATACTGTTGAAGTTTTTCTTTACAACCCTCCTATGCTGCTGTTGCTTGTGAAATGGGAGTATGTAGCCTACTGTATGATCAATACGGCTGGTTCAGTTATTAATTAAATTAAATTAAAAAGTCTTAAAATAAGTCATGTAGCGCTATGAGCGAGAGCGAGAGAGATTCAACTCCCAAACACCGCCCAGATTATATTGTGATTCCTACCAGGCCTGCACATGAAATAAGAGAGGTGTTTGAAGACAGATGCATAAATGGTTCTGTAAAAAGCACAAAGTATGCAACCAACAACAGTCACCCCGTGTTCCACTTATCCGACAATGACTCCCAAGCGTTGTTTGTTTTAATAAAACCTGGCTTTTTACCATTTTGACAGTGAGCGCAACCCTGTCTGTGGGCCTTTCTTAATTCCCTGTGCGTTTGTATTAATGCTTTATCTGTATTATGCCTTAACTCTTTATATATTCAATAAAAGTGGCAAGATTACTACAGATAGCCTACATGATGCAGGAAAGTAGCCTACACTCCCGAGTTTATTTGGTGCTGTCAAATTATAGTTCAGCATTTACTCGTCATAGAGTTCAGGCGAAATATTAAATCCAAGCGGCAAATGCGAACACTTCTCTTCTGTTACGTCAAGTTTTATAGGTCAGCGAATTCTGATATAAGCATTCGATTCTTCAGAATTCCACGTGCGTTTTCCAGGAACCAACGCGTTCGCTATGGGCGCATGAGTCCAGGTCAAATTAGATTTTACCTTGCGATAAAAAAAAATGCCGCAGAAGATTTTATCAGAGGTGGGCTTCGATGCACCTGTTGACAATCCCGCAGACGGGACAGACGACATGGAGAATGAGGTGATTTGTACTGGCGCTATTAGCGTGCTAGCCAGTTAATTTAGCGAAGGCTCGTTATCTAGCCAGACTGTTCGATGCTTAGGCTACTTGTATAATTTGTATATGATTGACGTCACGAGGGTGACGTCGCTGTGTCTAATACCTGTACATTGGATTTTATTCAGGTTAAAAATAAAGAAAAACTAAAAGAAATCTTGGAGGGTAATATCTGCAAGCAGAGAGAGAGCATCCACATGATGTGTGATGAAGTGAAACAGGTGAGCCAGCTCAGGTCTCACTCCCAGGTAGAGTTTCCCTATCACCTTGCCGTTTGTTTCAGAAATTAAGCTCCCAGAGAGTATTCACAAGTCTTAATTAGGAATAAAATTTAAACCAATTAAATATACCTTGTGTGTGTGTGCAGTGATCAGTAACTGTGTAGCTATGCAGACAGTAACTCTCTCTATCGGGGGGCGTGTCCTCTTTCTTGGGGGCGTGTCCACTCTATCGGGGGCGTGTCCTCTCAGAAGAGGGTTCTGAAGAGCATAGAGAAGTTGGAGAGGGTGGAGGGTCAGCTGACCCAGGAGGTACGCCTGGATGAGAACACCGCCAACATGGCCGACTTTGAGTCCGATGTGGAGGAGAAGGAAAACAGGTGAGCAGGACGGTGTGGGTCAGAGGTAGAGCCGTCAGTCAGAGGGTGAGATCACCGGTGTCTGGACTCTGGTCCCCAATCCTGGTCCGGGACAGCCGCAGGTTCTGCTGGGGTCTCCAATCCTGCCCCGGGACAGCCGCAGTGTCTGCTGGGGTCCCCAACCTTGGTCCCGGAGAGCCGCAGGGTTTGTTGGGGTCCCCAACTCATCTAATGACGTTTCTTTGATCTAAACCCTGTGGCTCAACCAGGGCAGGGCTGGTCTGGATTTGCTCCCACCGTCATTCAAACACACAGCTCTGTTAAACCCCTCATTACATTTCTGTTACCATTCATTCTGTCGGCCAGCGGAGGATGGGCTCCCCCTCTATAGCCGGGTTCCTCTGGGCTGGCCAGCGGAGGATGGGCTCCCCCTCTATAGCCGGGTTCCTCTGGGCTGGCCAGCGGAGGATGGGCTCCCCCTCTATAGCCGGGTTCCTCTCATTGGGGTGTCTTTCTTCCCACTGGGGAGTTTTTACATCGATTGTTCTCTTTTTGGGGTTTCAGGCCTGGTTTTTTGCCCAATTTTCTTTTGTATATCCACTGTAAAGCATCGTTGTGACAGTGTCTCTATGAAAAACGCAAAAGAAATTAAATTGAATTGAATGAAAGTGGATCAATTCCACGAGAGGGTCAAACCCAGGAAAAGTGTATGCTTGGTCATAATAATTCAGGGCAGGCTAATGAATTATGACCCTATGCTAATGATCATACAGATTTAATGATTGTATATAGATTTAATGATTATTTATAGTGCTACACAAATAAAATATTTAGGGTAATAATAATTCAGGGTCAAAACAGGAAGTTTCCTTGGACCAATGATGTCACTTCCCGTGGTCATGCATATTAATGAAAAAAGTGTAAGACAGCCCTTTAAGGCTCATTGACCTTCCCAGCCCATAATATACCCAGCTATGCTTTTGCCTGGTGTTGGAATTCAAATGCTTGAATTTTAATTTCCACTTGATTATTTGCCGTGTTAGATCCCTCATTACATTTCCATTACCATCCATTCCACCTTTAGTTTAAACCGGGCCGGCCAGCGGAGGATGGGCTCCCCTTCTCTAGCCAGGTTCCTTTAGTTTAAACCGGGCCGGCCAGCGAAGGATGGGCTCCCCCTCTCTAGCCAGGTTCCTTCTGAGATTTATTCCCATCGGGGAGTTTTGTTTTCTTACCACTGTTCGAGTGTTTTCTTCCCACCGGAGAGTTTTTACCTCGTTTGCCGTTTGGGGGTTCAGGCCTGGTTTTTGCCCAATTCTCTTTCTGTTTCTCTGTACAGCGTCTTTGTGACAGTTCTCTGTAAAAAGCGCTACAGAAATAAAATGGAAATTGAATTCAAATGCTCACTGACCTGTTGATTTTCACCGCTTCCAGCTGAGAGCACGGGAAGTGTCGCTGTCATGTGACTCTGAGGTGGCTGTGTTGCAGGGTGAGAAGGGCAAGGCTCCACAGCGCCGCCCTAGTGGAAAAGCTGAGGATTGAGTCGAAGGTGGCCGCTAGTGCAGAGAGGAGGGCAGAGGAGCGGGAGCGGGCGCTGAAAGAGGAGGAGCTAAAGAGCAAAGTACAGAGCAGTCTCACTCCCCCAATCACAGAGCTTAGTGTTAAAGAGCAAAGTACAGAGCAGTCTCACTCCCCCAATCACAGAGCTTAGTGTTAAAGAGCAAAGTACAGAGCAGTCTCACTCCCCCAATCACAGAGCTTAGTGTTAAAGAGCAAAGTACAGAGCAGTCTCACTCCCCCAATCACAGAGCTTAGTGTTAAAGAGCAAAGTACAGAGCAGTCTCACTCCCCCAATCACAGAGCTTAGTGTTAAAGAGCAAAGTACAGAGCAGTCTTACTCCCCCAATCACAGAGCTTAGTGTTAAAGAACAAAGTACAGAGCAGTCTCACTCCCCCAATCACAGAGCTTAGTGTTAAAGAGCAAAGTACAGAGCAGTCTCACTCCCCCAATCACAGAGCTTAGTGTTAAAGAGCAAAGTACAGAGCAGTCTCACTCCCCCAATCACAGAGCTTAGTGTTTGGGTACTACAGGTATGTGAATGATGATTGGCTGTTTGGTGTTTGGGTAGTGTGGGTGTGTGGATGATGATTGGCTGTTTGGTGTTTGGGTAGTATGGGTGTGTGGTAGCTGATTGGCTGTTTGATGTTTGGGTAGTGCACTGGATGATTGACATTTTGGTGTTCTTTGTTTCCCAGGAGATGGAGTCTCTGTACGGTCAGCACCAGGAGGCTCTGTCTGCAAAAACACAGGAACTGCAGAGCCTGAAGTCCAGGGAAAACTTCCTGTTGGCCAACATCTCCGCCGGCCAGACCACCGTCACGGGTCTGAAGGAACGGCAGAGTGGAAACGAGCAGGTTTTAATGAAGAAGAAGGAGCTCGTCTACAACCAGGCAAGAGATTGGCTCTTTCATGGTTTCTGATTTCAGTACGTACTGTATGTAACACCCATTGCACTGGCTTCCGTTAAGAAGCATGGTCTGACTGCAGAGACAGGTCGCACTGCCGTAAGTGTGTTAAACAGGAAATACTCACTGCCGCACGCTTGTAAAACAGGAAGTCCAGATAGCAGCACTGGAGAGGAAGCTCCAGGCCCTGAGTGAGGAGGAGGACGAGTCGAAGGAGAGGAAGACTCTGCAGGAGGAGGAGTCAGAGCTGGCCCAAACCCTCAGAGCCAAAAAGAAGGCAGCCCGCATGCTGAGGAAACAGCAAAAGAACATGGAGGTGCCCGATAACATATACCACTCTCTCTCTCTAGAGTAACATATACCACTCTCTCTCTCTAGAGTAACATATACCACTCTCTCTATGGTAACATATGCCACTCTCTCCCTAGAGTAACATATACCACTCTCTCTATGGTAACATACACCACTCTCTCCCTAGAGTAACATATACCACTCTCTCTATGGTAACATACACCACTCTCTCTCTCTAGAGTAACATATACCACTCTCTCTCTCTAGAGTAACATATACCACTCTCTCTATGGTAACATATACCACTCTCTCTCTCTAGAGTAACATATACCACTCTCTCTATGGTAACATATACCACTCTCTCTCTCTATGGTAACATATACCACTCTCTCTATGGTAACATACACCACTCTCTCTATGGTAACATACACCACTCTCTCTAAGACCCACAGGCCCTGCCCTAGCTTTACTTCATGGATGTTTGAAAGCATTTCCTGTGGTTTCAGACGGAGCTGGGCTGTGGCAGGAGGGCAGTGGAGAAGACCGCAGACTCGCGTAAGGAGCTGAGCTCTAAGGTGCAGGAGATGGAGCTGGATACTGACGCCTCCATCAGAGAGCTGAAGAGCCTGGGAGTGAAGAAGCAGGTAACAAACCCACACAGATATTACACCTTTACATTACAATACATTACTGTACATAACAGAACATTACATTACATTACAATACATTACAGTACATTACAGTACATAACATAACATTACAGTACATTACAATACATTACAATACATTACATTACTACATTCTATACATTATATTACTGTACATTATGGGCAGGTTATGCAGCGTAACCATGGTAACCAGGTTCAAGCCCGCTTCTGTTTCCGTGCCTCCCGTTTGCAGGACGTCTTGAGGAGGGACTTCCTGCTCAGGCTGGACGTGAAGCGCGTGGGTGGCCACGCCCAGAGCGAGGCTGACCGGCTCGTCGCCGCGGAGACCAGGAAGCTGCAGCTGGAGTTGGCGGTAAAGGAGCTGCAGCTGGAGAACGCCTTCAAAAGAGAGATGCACCTGGCCAAGACTGTCATCACCCGCCAGGACCTCACCAAGCTCAGGTATATCCACCTGCGTCACATACATGTAACATCAGCCAGGAAACTCAGGTATATCCACCTGCGTCACATACCATCAGCCAGGAAACTCAGGTATATCCACCTGTGTCACATACCATCAGCCAGGAAACTCAGGTATATCCACCTGCATCACATACATGTACCATCAGCCAGGAAACTCAGGTATATCCACCTGCGTCACATACCATCAGCCAGGAAACTCAGGTATATCCACCTGCGTCACATACATGTACCATCAGCCAGGAAACTCAGGTATATTCACCTACATCACAAATCCTGTCAGCCAAGAAACCCAGGTATATTCACCTACATCACAAATACGGTCAGCCAAGAAACCCAGGTATATTCACCTACATCACAAATACAGTCAGCCAAGAAACCCAGGTATATTCACCTACATCACAAATACGGTCAGCCAAGAAACCCAGGTATATTCACCTACATCCAAATACGGTCAGCCAAGAAACCCAGGTATATTCACCTACATCACAAATCCTGTCAGCCAAGAAACCCAGGTATATTCACCTGCGTCACAAATACCAACAGCCAAGAAACTCCCAAGAAAACCCAACTGATAAACTGATAAAACCCTAAATGTCCACACTGTACGAGTACGAACAACCCCGTCTCTTTCTGCGTCAGGGCTGAGGTGAATCAGAAGCTTCGTCGAGCGGACACACTAAGGAGGAAGTACGAGACCGTGGCAACGTCCAGCTTCCGCTTCCAGGGAGAGGTCGTGACCCTGCAGTCGTACACGGGCAGGGTGAGCACCAGACACCTCACACTCGTCATTCACCCACGGAGGAGGGGGGGGGGCTTGCTTTGCAGCTGTTTTGTGTCTGTCATACACATATAGTACATGCCTATTCACCTGGGGGGTGTTTCACAAAGCAGGATTACCGAGTTAGCTGGATAACTACACTGAGTAAAACCCGGAACAGCTCTTTTTACTTCAGTCCATGTTCCAGATCTGTGAGGATTCTGGGTTTTACTCAGTGCAGTTATCCAGCTAACTCAGAAATCCAGCTTTGTGAAACAGGGCCCTGGACGTCTCACTAATAATGACAAAATACAATAAATTATTTTATTGTCTGATCACTAGACCTGTAAGGACACGGAGCTGAAGAGCAGGCTGGATCTGTGGACTCAGAAGGTGTGTGAGAAGCAGGCGGAGGTGAAGATGTTGGAGAACACCCTGAATACCCACAGGAGCCAGAGCGCTGTGCCCCGGGCCACGCCCAGATCCGGTACGCTTCATGTCCTCCACGCAGGACACACTGCTGTCCTGCCCCATATGCAAAAGGTCTGTAACAAATCCTATAAAAATCACATATGCCATATACAAAACAAAATAAATATGTGGTAGAGAACTAGCATATACATTTCAGGCTAAAATTAAATAGTTCCCTAACATGCATGGTACTCCCTATAAAAAAAACATTGAGAGATTATATAAGAATTGTTTACAAATATATAATATAATGCTAATCATCATATGATTTTTACAGACCTTTTGCATATGGGGCCATCACACACTTTGTGAATAAAACACTCATAATATCCGTATATATATTTTTTCCATACAGACTTACTGATATGTGAAGTAGCCAGGTCATGTAGTGGAGGTAGAGATCTTGGGGTATTTAAAACAAGGCTTGTCATACCCAACCCTGGTCCTGGAGAGCCATAGGGTCTGCTGGGGTCCCCAACCCTGATCCTGGAGAGCCACAGGGCCTGCTGGGCTCCCCAACCCTGGTCCTGGAGAGCCACAGGGTCTGGTGGCTTTGTTTTTACTCAAAACATAACTAATTATTACCTCACAGCACTAAGTATAGATTATTGAGTCTAAATTGGTTGCTAAGGAGAAAAAAAGAAGAAAAAAAAAGCAGTTGGGTCTGCAGGGTTTTTTATTATTATTATTTTTTTTTTTTTTTTAACCAAAGTGGAAGAGACTTTCTCTACAGAGAAGGTCTCTCTAGCTAATTGGACTCACTGCTGAGTGGGCCATAAACAAGCCAGCAGTGTTAGCCGTCCCTGTAGCCTTTCTGAGCCTGTGTCCTGTTTTTCTTTTGTTTCTCTGTTTCTTTGTGACAGTTCTCTGTAAAAAGCGCTATACAAATAAAATGTATTTGATTTTGATTTGATCTACAGAGCCGGCAAAATGACAAGATTAGATGATCTATACAGCCCGTTCTGAACTTCAGACATTATTATGATCAGAAGACTCTCTCTGCACTTTTTAACAAGCCCTTTTCACATTTACAGAAGCACCTCCGATTTCCCACAAGTGCTCCTCTCTGGTTTTATGGGTTCGCTGCAGTCGCAACGTTAAAGTGCCTCCGTGTTTATGCTGCCTCACGTCTCCCAGTAGTACAGTAAGACTGGCAGCACTTAGGAACGGACAGAATGTGTGTGCTCCACAGCAGAGGATCATGGGAAACAGAGTCTTTCGCAGGAGAAGAGGGCTTTAGAGGAGACGTGCTACTCAAAGAGGAGGAAGATCCACAAGCTACAGCAAGACATTAAGGTTCGTCTGTGTCACACTTCACTGTCCACTTATAGCCCAGCAATGACCCCGTTGGCCAATCGGGGTGCCAGGAAGTTTGCCTGTTGAGCTCATTTGTAGAGACAGGCATGCTATTATATCCGGCGCCGAGGTTGAGAGCCAAAAGCTGGCCGCTTGTTTGAGCTGCATGTCAAGTGTTTTTCTCTGACTCATGTCTGCGTGAGCATGAACTTGCGGTTTCTCTCAGGCCTAAGAGAGCAGTGCATTGTGGGCTCTCTCAGGCCTAAGAGAGCAGTGCATTGTGGGTTCTCTCAGGCCTAAGAGAGCAGTGCATTGTGGGCTTTCTCAGGCCTAAGAGAGCAGTGCATTGTGGGCTCTCTCAGGCCTAAGAGCAGTGCATTGTAGGTTCTCTCAGGCCTAAGAGCGCAGTGCATTGTGGGCTTTCTCAGGCCTAAGAGAGCCGTGCATTGTGGGTTCTCTCAGGCCTAAGAGCAGTGCATTGTGGGCTCTCTCAGGCCTAAGAGCAGTGCATTGTGGGCTCTCTCAGGCCTAAGAGCAGTGCATTGTGGGCTCTCTCAGGCCTAAGAGCAGTGCATTGTGGTCTCTCTCCAGGGAGAGAAGATTGCGCTGGATAAACTGTTACGGGAAGAAAGCTTGCAGACGTGTAGGGTGGACGAGGCTCGGTCGCGACTGCAGCTTCTCAAAAAACAGCTGAGATCCCAGGAGGCAAAGCTGGACTGCACCCACCAGCAGGTTCCGCACTAATCCAACCCTCACCTGTCCTAATCCCAGTGCTCAGAGCGCTTACCTGTCCAAATCCCAGTGCTCAGAGCATTTACCTGTCCTAAACCCAGTGTTCTAAGAGTTTACCTGTCCTAATCCCAGTGCTCAGAGCACTTACCTGTCCAAATCCCAGTGCTCAGAGCGCTTACCTGTCCAAATCCCAGTGCTCAGAGCGCTTACCTGTCCTAATCCCAGTGCTCAGAGCACTTACCTGTCCTAATCCCAGTGCTATGAGCATTTACCTGTCATAATCCCAGTGCTCAGAGCATTTACCTGTCCTAATCCCAGTGTTCTAAGAGTTTACCTGTCCTAATCCCAGTGCTCTAAGTGCTCACCTGGCCTTTCATTCCAGTGTTCTGAGGTTACCTTGGAGGTCCAGTCAGCCTGGAAACCCCAGGACAAGACCAAGAAGGAGGAGCAGGAGGAGGAGGTGGAGGAGGAGCAAGAGGACATCAAACTGTCCAAACTCCTGGACTTCAGCAGAGAGGTGGACCGGATGCTGCTGGAAGTTATGGCCAAGCAGACTGACCTGGGATCAGTTCTACTGGCACAGTTTCAGCAGGTAAGTCAGTAGACTGACCGGAGATCAGTTCTGTGAGTGCAGTTTCAGCAGGTAAATCAGCAGAATGACCTGGGTTCAGTTCTACAGGTGCAGTAAAGCAGGTAACTGAGCAGAATGACCTGGGATCAGTTCTACAGGTGCAGTAAAGCAGGTAACTCAGCAAATGACCTGGGATCAGTTCTACAGGTGCAGTAAAGCGGGTAACTCAGCAAATGACCTGGGATCAGTTCTACAGGTGCAGTAAAGCAGGTAACTCAGCAGACTGACCTGGGATCAGTTCAACAGGTGCAGTAAAGCAGGTAACTCTCAGCAGTATGAACTGCACACAGAGGAGCTCAACAAAAGGCCAGGTGGGAGTTCAGCCAGACTCACCCGTCTCATTCAGGTAGCACTGATTTCTTACTGCAGGGGGCCTGTGGTAATGCAGGAAAATGGCTCTGATTTATCTGGCTTTTACAGGTACAAAAACATCCTCTCTTCCTCATAGAACAACTTGAGCCTGCTGACACCAGCAACTCCACCAGCCACTGACCGAGAGATGACCTGTACCTCTGCCAGCAGCTTGGGCAGGTAAGAAGAACACACCTGATCCCAACAGGCCACACCTCTATATGACCCCCAACTTATTTTCAGTCAAGGTTGTGACCCATGCTAATTATTGTGCATCTGTTTCTGTGTGTGTGTGTGTGTGTGTGTGTGTATATGGTACATGTGGCATGTATGTGTGTGTGTTATACGTGTTGTGTGTGTATGTGTGTGTGTGTGTGTGTGTGCGTGCGTGCGTGGCGTGCGTTGTGTAAAAATTCCACCAGCAGGGGCAGTAGTGAGACTCCGGCACCATCTTCTCGCGGTGTGGACTCTGACTCCAATGACCTGACGCTAAAGTTGGCGGTAACTAGGGCCCTCCTCTGTGCCACTCTCCACCCAGTCTTCAGCCACAGCTCCTCCCCCTATGGCAACGGCAACAGCCCCCCCACCCCGCGCTGCCCCCCCAATAGCCCCGTGGACAAAAAATCTCCCTATTGGTCACAGCTGGACAAACACTGTCAGAGAGCACTTCCAAAATGGCGTACTGAGAAAACGAGGTCCTACTGGACCAAACTAATTAAACAATGAATTCAACAATAAAATTTAACCGTACGTGCGGACATACTGTTCTAATTTCACTGTGATGAGAAATGTACTTCTGGAACACAACAGGGTTATATATTAGATGGACTCGAAGCGTTCTCTGACTGGCTGTATTGACCCTGATGTTTAACGTGGCCCGCTGTACTAGGAGGTGTGAGACCTCCTGGACCTCCTACAGTAAGGATGCCTGTGGGGAACTTTTATTCAAATCCATTTCATTTGTCTGTTTGGGAATTTACCAACAGTGCCTTCTTCAGCCAAACCCCAAGAACTATGAGTTTGATGTAATGTCAGTGATAAGAGAAACTGACAGTAGTTGTTACGACAGTTAAGGGTGGATGTTTTTTTGTTTTTTTTAATGTACTTATCTTTAGCAGAATACCTTTATGATGTTTTTCAGAAGAAAACTGTGCTCATATGTTTAACATTATATCTTACTTTCATTACTAATGCAGATGAAGCCAAACTTCACTATTTAATTTATGTCAGCAATAAAAAAGGAAACAGCTGCATATCTTACTATGAAGGTCAGAATTTCTATATATTCTAGTGTATAGTTTCAGCATTGCTACTTCTGTCATAAATGTGGTTTAAATCTCAGGATTTTTCAGGGGGGTGAATATTAAAAAGAACACTCTGCCTTTACAAAGACTAATTGCAGGAAGACCCAAGGAGAATCACTTCCATTGGGACAGAGGCAATGAGAATGTGTGTGCCCATTTGTAAATGGTTTTCATCTTACTAAAATAAGCTATATGGGAGAAAAGCATAGATGTGTCAAGCTATGACGATGATTTAAAAGGACAACTTGTAAAACCGTTGTTTTGGCCTACAGTTCTTCCATTCAGAGTTCCGAGGCTATGTGTAGCTCAAACACCAAACTGGAGTTAACACTTCACTTATTGTTACCTTTTGGCCTTTTTTCCCAGGTGGTTCTAGTTGTGAAAGAACCTCTGTACTGCTTCTTGATTTGTTTCACACTCCAACCCAGTAGGTGGCGCTATGCAAGTTATGAGCAGTTATACAACCCGCCAACATTCCCACTGAAGATGCCCTGTTTGTCAGTTAGCTTGCTAAACTAAACTAGCGTACCTTCTACATAACAGTTTCGGTTGCCAGTGCTCGGTCGACATGGCGACCAAGGAAGTAACACAACATTTTTCTAAAAACAGCTGAAGATTGACATAGTTCAATCGGAAATGTAAGTACATAAACACGGATGTTTTCTGAAAATGCGTTTGATGGCGCTAATGATCATGGCAGATGTAGCTAATATTAAGATCAGAGAACATTCGTTAGCCACCACCGGCGTTAGCATTATCCGCTAGCCTACCATAGTGTAGGAACAATGGAGATGTTAGCACTATCTTACTTCTTTGTTGCCAACCACACTAGAAATGTATGGCTAGCTAGTTAAAATATTTAGTGTGAGTACCCCCAATATATTTTACATGATCAAATTGTAACGTAGGCTAACGTAGTGAATTTGTTGTGGTTTATGATCTGGGGCGTAACCTAACATCAATAGCTAATGAAAGCTAGCAATAGCATACCGCTATCTAAGGTAAACGGGTCGCTAACTGCCTTTTATTTGGCACTAGATCTAACTTTGCACTGTAATGTTAGGTTAATATTGTCAATACAGTGTTTTAGCAAATTAATTAGTGCTAGTATTTGGTTGATTGCGTTACCGTTTGCTAGATGTGTTGCTGTAGCTAAATTTCAAAATCGAAGTTGGGACCGGTAAGAGAGAACTGTTTGAAATATGAATGCTAGCTAGCCACCATTTCTTCAGCGTAAATCGTTGTAATTGGCGGTTTACATATAACAATATAGCAACTATACCGTTAGATTATATGGGCTGTTTTTTTTCGCTAAACTGAACTGATTGTTTAAAAAATGTTAACTGTTAGCTAGCTAACGTTAGATTCTCACAGCTGTTAATATCGCACGCTAACAGCAAGCTAGCAACACAAGGTAATAGTAGCTAACGTTATGACAGTTAGTTAGCGAACAAGCTAGCTAGCTAACGTTAGCTGTGTAACGTTAGTTAGGTTGTTTTTCTAGCTAAGGGGATACGTGTAACAACATTATAGCTCTATACTGCATAATATTGACCAAGTTGTATTGAGCGGTTTTGTTTTCACTGAATTTAGTAGCGTGTGTACATGTACCGTTACTGAAAAAGCCCACCCTTTGTCCTACTGTGTGTGTACTAGGCCGCAGTCTTTTGTATAATAAGCTCTGATTTATTGTAACTCCGTGTAACCAGAGATTGATGTAACCGTTCACGGTAACGCAACTAACGTACTAGCTAACGTTAGTTCTGTAGACTAATTGGCGAGCTAACTTAGATACGGACTTAAAAACAACTTGGCTAAATGCATTCAGTATCTCATTTCACTGCCAAAATCACGATATATTTGGGTAATTAAATTGTGCTTAAGGTGCTTCTATAGTTCATTGTGCAACAACTGGTCGTGTCTTACAGCGAACGTTAGCTAATCGGATGGTGAAATGTATTAGACTGTTTGCTCGCTGGCATGACTGGAGACAAGTCGAGTCGCTTAGGGTGGGGTGGGGTGGGGTAGCGAACTCGCGGACCTTACCTGCCTTCGGCGTTGATATCATACACACGAAATTAAGACACAGATTATGTACCTTCATCTGCCAGGTAACCACCGACTTAGCGACCTCTACCGTGTTTCCTCCAGCTAATGAGTTAACACAAATGTAGGTGAATTTATCCCCGTTTTCGTCACTGTCTCGGGAGTAATTGGCTGTTCCCTGGCACAGGTTCGTATAATGTAATTGCAGTTACCGTGTCTTGCTAACGTGGGTAGCAAAGTGATGAGCAAGTGTTCATGTCCAAGCCCGTGCCGTCATCGTTGTACCATACCATAGTTTACTGCGGCTTGCTCAGGTCCTGACAGTGTAGTTAACCGTACGGCCACATTGTACAATATAACTATTTAGACAGAATTGCAGTGTGTAGCTTTATCGCTTTACTACTCTAGCTAGTGTAGATATATCATCCAAATTATTTTGCAGCTAATGGTGTACATTTATTCTAATTATATTCCAATATACTGCACATGTTATAGGAGTAATAAATGTCTGTATGCATGCAAGTTATCCCAACTGAAGTTCTTAAAAATAAACTATAACTTAAGGCAGGGGTACTCAATCATATCCAGGAAGGGCTGGTGTGGGTGCAGGGGTCCTCAATCTTATCCAGGAAGGGCCGGTGTGGGTTCAGGGGTCCTCAATCTTATCCAGGAAGGGCCGGTGTGGGTGCAGGATTTAGTTCCAACTAAGCTGTTACACACCTGATTCTACTAATCAACCACTAGAGTCTTTGCTAAGGACCTTGATTAGTAGAATCAGGTGTGTTAGTGCTTGGCCTGACTTTAATATTTAGAGCATTGAACACACATTTAGTGCCGCAGACTAAATATTTGCAGTCAGGGTAAGTTGCGCTCCCCGTTCTGGTGTCCAAGCGCATGCAGGCCTGACTGGCACCACAATACTCTGTTTATCCATTAGTGTTTACACGGGGTCAGTGCACGCGATGAGCGGTACAGAAACGCAGTGCTTCGCAGAGTCCCGTGTCCGACCAGCGCTCTGTGGATATGACACTTGTAAAAACAAGGCTAAAGGGGCTCTGTGCTACAGATGTCCCACTGACCCAGTGAATCGGACTCACTGGGCTGGCATCGACAGCACCATACACTACTACACCACTCAGTTTGCTCAGCTTTTATTTCTGCTGATTTACAACAGAAATCTACTCACATTTTCAAATATGTAATAATCAACTGGTAGTTTTGCATCAGGGCTGCTATTCATTTTTAAATGGGATTGTTTCCTAAGATTTGTGAGTGTAAACGGTAGCAACTGCTTGTTTAGGATCACGCCAGTTCCTCTGTACCTGCTGGTATTTGAACCTTGCCCCCTGTCCCAACCGGCATGCCCAGTCACAGGGGAGAGGCTAACGGCCCACTCCTATTGGCTGAACACAGTGCCCACTCCTATTGGCTGAACACAGTGCCTGCTCCTATTGGATGAACACAGTGCCCACTCCTATTGGCTGAACACAGTGCCCACTCCTATTGGCTGAACACAGTGCCCACTCCTATTGGCTGAACACAGTGCCCGCTCCTATTGGCTGAACACAGTGCCCGCTGCTATTGGATGAACACAGTGCCCACTCCTATTGGATGAAGACAGTTCCCGCTCCTATTGGCTGAACACAGTGCCCCCTCCTATTGGCTGAGCACAGTGCCCGCTCCTATTGGCTGAGCACAGTGCCCGCTCCTATTGGCTGAGCACAGTGCATGCTCCTATTGGCTGAGCACAGTGCCCGCTCCTATTGGCTGAACACAGTGCCCACTCCTATTGGCTGAACACAGTGCCTGCTCCTATTGGATGAACACAGTGCCCACTCCTATTGGCTGAACACAATGCCCACTCCTATTGGCTGAACACAGTGCCCGCTCCTATTGGATGAACACAGTGCCCACTCCTATTGGCTGAACACAGTGCCCACTCCTATTGGCTGAACACAGTGCCCGCTCCTATTGGCTGAACACAGTGCCCGCTGCTATTGGATGAACACAGTGCCCACTCCTATTGGATGAAGACAGTTCCCGCTCCTATTGGCTGAACACAGTGCCCACTCCTATTGGCTGAACACAGTGCCCGCTCCTATTGGCTGAACACAGTGCCCGCTGCTATTGGATGAACACAGTGCCCACTCCTATTGGCTGAGCACAGTGCCCGCTCCTATTGGCTGAGCACAGTGCTCGCTCCTATTGGCTGAGCACAGTGCCCGCTCCTATTGGCTGAGCACAGTGCCCGCTCCTATTGGCTGAGCACAGTGCCCGCTCCTATTGGCTGAGCACAGTGCCCGCTCCTATTGGCTGAGCACAGTGCCCGCTCCTATTGGCTGGGCACAGTGCCCGCTCCTATTGGCTGGGCACAGTGCCCACTCCTATTGGCTGGGCACAGTGCATGCTCCTATTGGCTGAGCACAGTGCCCGCTCCTATTGGCTGAGCACAGTGCTCGCTCCTATTGGCTGAGCACAGTGCCCGCTCCTATTGGATGACAGTGATGCTTGTTCAGACTGCCCAGCTGCAAAAGTGGAGATTGGCTTCCTGTTTGGAGAGAGGCCAGGGTACATATGATCACAGCTGGTTCTTAGAGGCAATTTCACAGCCTACATTACTTTGTCTCTCTCTGGCATTGTGCACTCATTCGCTGTAGCTCTGTCTTAGCCAATCACAGCCTGGCATTGTGCACCGATTCACTGTAGCTCTGTCTTAAGCCCTATTCGGACGGGATAAGTTTTCAGGACAATGTCAAGTAATTATTATCACAGGACGTCTGTAATGTTAATGGCCGATTCGGACGGGATAAAGTATCTCAGTAATCAGCGTCTAGAATTACAAAGATGGGAATGTCTACTCCATCTTGTCGTCACACCGAAAATGTTTCCCTCGAGTCATACAATGTTACACATCCAATCTTCACTGCAAACTGATTGCTTCTGGTAGAAAATCGCTGGCAAGGAGCAATTGAAAAGATGCAGGTGCCAAAAAAAACAAAAAAACACGTGGAGACAATGTTGGCATGGCAAACATGTCCACAAAAAGTGTGAGGAATCCTGCATTACACCTCTTTATTAACGTTAGTTTGAAAAAAACAGTATTAGGACATAACATGCATGTAAGGGTATATAGCTAGGCTACAATAGCTTACCTAAAGCTGCCACAAGCGTTGCCCCACTGTAGCCTACTTTTGAGCCTGTTTTTTTATTTTTTATTTTTGGCTTTCTGTTTTATTTAATGTAACGTTACATTAATTTAGAGGTCGGCCAATAGTTGTGGCTTGCACTTGGACTGAAGAGAGCACAACCAAAGGCGTCCTCAAGTGCTTACGTGAAAAACCAGGAGAAAAGACTGGGGAAAACTAATTTCTCACAGGAAATAACAGAATTTTACCAGACATGTCAATTCGTACGGGATTACTTTAACCTGGGGTAATTTTTACAGGACATTTAACAGTAGGTAAAAGACTCTTTACCTACTGGCGTGGAAGCGCGCAGTTACAGACATGTCAGATTCAGACGGGACTAAAATAGCGGAGCTCCTCCGGTAATTATTACATTACCCCACCTCCCCCTGTAAAACTTATCCCATCCGAATAGGGCTTTAGCCAATCACAGCCTGTTTTCTGCCTGAGTGATTTTATCTCTAGTGTGTAAGCTTTCCTTGGCACTGTGCCGTTCATTGAACTTTTTTTTAAAATCTGTGTGAAGGCTTGGAACATTTTGACCTGCTTGGTGCAGAGTTGTTGTGTTCATAAATCTTCTTTAGGAGTATGTGTTTACTTGGTTCCTCTGATCGCAAGCATGCGTCCAGTATTGTATAATTTGTTACATTGCATAAAACTCCACCTGGTCCACCTGTCTAAATTGTCTACCAAACTTAGAGTTGTATTGTAATTAATTTGATGTTGTGTATTTGAAAAATGCACAACGGCACAACAAGACTTGAGTAACTGTCAGCTCATTCTGTGGAAGGCATGCTGCTAGCCACCACTAGTCTCTACACTCAGCTCATTCTGTGGAAGGCATGCTCAGGCCACCACTAGTCTCTACACTCAGCTCATTCTGTGGAAGGCATGCTCAGGCCACCACTAGTCTCTACACTCAGCTCATTCTGTGGAAGGCATGCTCAGGCCACCACTAGTCTCTACACTCAGCTCATTCTGTGGAAGGCATGCTGCTAGCCACCACTAGTCTCTACACTCAGCTCATTCTGTGGAAGGCATGCTGCTAGCCACCACTAGTCTCTACACTCAGCTCATTCTGTGGAAGGCATGCTGCTAGCCACCACTAGTCTCTACACTCAGCTCATTCTGTGGAAGGCATGCTCAGGCCACCACTAGTCTCTACACTCAGCTTCTTCATCAAACATTAAAATAATTAAACCATTGTTGCTTGTTGAAAAATCATCTTTGCGGAGCAAAATTCACAAATATACTGTGAAAAAATATGTCAAAAGCTAATTTTTATTATGTCAAAAGGCACACACACACACACATACAAACACACACGCACACACACATACACACAAACATGTGCAAACACACACAAAACTAAATTAAAACTCACAGCCCCATACACACCATATCACTCTCTGCTGTACTCTCTCTCCTCTGTACTCACTCTCATTCTCTCTCTCACACACACACACACACACACACACACACTCACGCACACACACACGCACACAAACACACACGCACACACACTCACACACGCACACACTCACGCACACACACACACACACGCACACAAACACACGCGCACACACACACACGCACACACACACACACACACACACTTAACATCCCAGCCATTGCCCATGCTCTGTTTGCTCTGTTTGCTGTACGAGTGAATTGAGCCCTTATGTGTTTTTTCTCTCTTTTTTTGCAGGTAATATTTCACACTATGTGCTGAGAGACCACCGCCATGAGAGGACATATTTTACAGCAGTGAAGTTTGGAAGATTATTTTTTTCTTTGATTCCAGTGGAATCTGTCAGAATTAGTTTCTTGTTTTAAAACAAAAAGAAATAAAAAAGAAGGAAGCACACACACACACACACACGTACTGAATTTGGCGCACACTCACAAACTCACTCTCGCGTACTCATACACAGGACCTCCCAGTTTGTACAGAGATATTATAAAGCGAGCGAGAGGTGCCATCATGCCTGTCCAAGCTCCGCAGTGGACAGAGTTCCTGCTGTGCCCCATCTGCACGCAGACGTTTGAGGAGATCCTGCGCAGGCCCATCAGCCTGGGCTGCGGTCACACCGTCTGCAAGCTCTGTCTCAACAAGCTGCACCGCAAGGCCTGCCCCTTCGACCAGACCGCCATCAACACCGACATCGAGCAGCTGCCCGTCAACACCGCGCTGCTGCAGCTGGTGGGAGGACAGGTATGAGAGAGGGAGGGAGGGAGGGAGGGATGGGGAATAGAGAGAGAGAGGGGGAGAGAGGGATGGGTTTAGTGTAGTGTAATGGAGTGGAAGTGGTGAAGCTCTGATACTGGTTGTAGGGAAACGCCCACTAAGGTGTGTGTGTGTGTGTGTGTGTGTGTGTGTGTAGTGCGCGCGTGTGTGCGTGCTGCAGGTTGCCAGGCAGCAGCCGTTGGTGCTGCTCTCCAGTCCTGAGGATTCGGGGCACTATGATGAGGCTCAGGCCTGTGTGGAGGAGCTGGCCCTCTACCTGAAACCACTCAGCAACACGCGAGGTGAGACCGCGCTCTGACCGCGCTCTGACCGTGCACTGACCACGCTCTGACCACGTTCTGACCGTGCACTGACCGCGCTCTGACCATGCACTGACCACGCTCTGACCGTGCACTGACCACGCTCTGACCGTGCACTGACCACGCTCTGACCGCGCTCTGACTGCAGCCCAACTACACCCAGGGTGGATTCCAGTCGTTTATTTTATCCGTCCTCTTCTCCTCGGTCCTCGCCTGACCTGGAAATCTATCTTTTCTCGGAACGCGTGACGTGTATAAATTATCCACCGCTCTCCACATCTGCCACGTCGCCAGGACACACCTACACAAATGCAATTTTACCGTTCCTTTCTATTTGTTATAAAGCGCTAATCCATAATGACACTCATTGTTTATAACTAACAAAAGCTACTTTTATTCATGAAAAAGTAAGATAAAAGCATTCTACAAACCCCAACTCCAAAAAAGTTGGGACAGTATGTAAAATGCACATAAAAGCAGAAAGCAGTGATTTGTAAATTCTCTTTTACATACAGTGCATCCGGAAAGTATTCACAGCGCTTCACTTTTTCCACATTTTGTTCTGTTACAGCCTTATTCCAAAATTGATTAAATTCATTTTTTCCCTCAAAATTCTACACACAACACCCCATAATGACAATGTGAAAAAAGTTTTTTTGAGATTTTTGCAAATTTATTAAAAATAAAAAACTAAAATTTCTCATTTACATAAGTATTCATACCCTTTGCTTTAACGTATTTTTAAAGTATCATATTTCATATTTGGTCGCATATCCTTTACATGCTGTTACTTCCTGAAGTCTGTGACCATCAACATCAAAAAACTGTCGATATCTTATTTTCAGGTACTGTTACAAGCGATACTATAACCTCTCTGCATTTGAATGGATCTCTATGGAAATTGGGGGGTGAGACTAGATTCAGCTGTAAATTACACTGGTACAGTATGGAACACATGGCTGGCTAAATGGCTGTAAGTTATCAAGGGTCTGAGCTATCAAACGAGCCCCAAACCATCACTCTGTTGCCAGATATGGAGTAGATGTGGATGGATCACTTTAAGGGTTGTTTCTCCTGACTAATTTTCCTATTGAACTCTATGGAAAAATAAGTGCACCCCAAGTCCGACTGCACCCCAAAGCACGTCTGTACAATTAACTGACTGTGCCAGTCACAGATCTACGGTGCTCCCATTCTCGGAGCATTAGTAGGCAGGCTCTACAGGCAATGTAGTACAGTGAGGTTGATTGAGGGCGAGTCTCCAGAGCTCTCCGTCTCCCCCTGCAGGTGTGGGGGTGAACAGCGCGGCACAGAGCATGCTCAGTAGACCCATGCAGAGGAAGCTGGTGACACTGGTGCACTGTCAGCTGGTGGAGGAAGAGGGGCGTGTCCGGGCCATGCGCGCTGCCCGGTCGCTGGGAGAGAGGACCGTCACAGAACTCATTCTGCAGCATCAGAACCCCCAGCAGCTCTCCTCCAACCTGTGGGCTGCTGTGCGGGCCCGTGGCTGCCAGTTCCTGGGGCCCGGTATGAACGCATGCACGCGTACGCACGCCACACCCACACACACACACACACACACACACACACACACACACACACACACACACACACACCATACACAGATACACCATACACACACGCACACCATACAACACACACCATACACACATACACACACGCACACCATACACACGCACACAAACATGTACGCACACACACAGATGCACTAAGTGTGACTATAGAAGTAGCTTTATCCCTGTATAACAGCATCATTAGTGGTTGTGCAGTTAGCCGTGTGCGGAGCTGAACGCAGTGTTCTCTGTGCAGCCATGCAGGAGGAGGCCCTGAAGCTGGTTCTGCTGGCGCTGGAGGACGGCTCGGCCCTGTCCCGGAAGGTTCTGGTTCTGTTTGTGGTTCAGAGACTGGAGCCACGCTTCCCTCAGGCCTCTAAGACCAGCATCGGACATGTCGTTCAGCTCCTGTACCGCGCCTCCTGCTTCAAGGTAGCCCCGCCTTCTCCCTGCCCATCCTGTGTGTGGCCCCGCCTCCTCCCTGCCCTATAGGCCACACACAGTACTACAGGAGAGCCAGTGACTATTTTACACCCTACAGTCCACACACAGTACTACAGGAGAGCCAGTGACTATTTTACACCCTACAGTCCACACAGTACTACAGGAGAGCCAGTGACTATTTTACACCCTACAGTCCACACACAGTACTACAGGAGAGCCAGTGACTATTTTACACCCTACAGTCCACACACAGTACTACAGGAGAGCCAGTGACTATTTTACACCCTACAGTCCACACAGTACTACAGGAGAGCCAGTGACTATTTTACACCCTACAGTCCACACACAGTACTACAGGAGAGCCAGTGACTATTTTACACCCTACAGTCCACACACAGTACTACAGGAGAGCCAGTGACTATTTTACACGTGACATGTGGCTCCCCTGTGATTGGCTGTACCGGCTGCACCCTCCCAGGTGACCAAACGGGACGAGGACTCATCACTGATGCAGCTGAAGGAGGAGTTCCGCACGTACGAGGCGCTGCGGCGGGAACACGACTCACAGATCGTGCAGATCGCCATGGAGGGAGGTCTGCGGATCGCCCCTGACCAGTGGTCCTCCCTGCTGTACGGAGACCAATCCCACAAATCCCACATGCAGTCCATCATCGACAAGGTAAGGGTCTAATCCCACTAATCACACATGCAGTCCATCATCGACATGGTAAGGGTCTAATCCCACAAATCCCACATGCAGTCCATCATCGACAAGGTAAGGGTCTAATCCCACTAATCACACATGCAGTCCATCATCGACATGGTAAGGGTCTAATCCCACTAATCACACATGCAGTCCATCATCGACAAGGTATGGGTCTAATCCCACTAATCACACGTGCAGCCCATCATCGACAAGGTATGGGTCTAATCCCACTAATCACACATGCAGTCCATCATCGACAAGGTAAGGGTCTAATCCTACACTAATCACACATGCAGTCCATCATCGACAAGGTAAGGGTCTAATCCTACACTAATCACACGTGCAGCCTATCATCGACAAGGTATAGGTCTAATCCTACACTAATCACACGTGCATGTGATTGTGATGTGATTTCCAATGATTGTGAGTGATTTTTAATGATTGAGTGATTTTTAATGATTGTGAGTGATTTTGTATGATTGTCAGTGATTTTTAATGATTGTGAGTGATTTTTAATGATTGTGATGGTTGTTTTGGGGCGTGTCAGTTGCAGACGCCAGCGTCATTTGCTCAGAGCGTGCAGGAGCTGACCATCGCGCTGCAGAGAACCGGAGACCCCGCCAATCTCAACAGGCTCCGCCCACACCTGGAGCTGCTGGCTAATATTGACCCCAGCCCTGGTTAGTCTGGCCCATTTGAGACGCACGTGCGCACATGAACAAACACACACACACACACACATAAACACACACACACACACACACACACACACACACACACACACACACACACGCATAAACATACACACACGCATAAAACACACGCACACACACACACACACACACACACACACGCAATAAACACACGCACACACACACACGCACACACACACACACGCACGCACACATATATACTGCATGTACACACAAATGCCCTCGTGTTGAAATATACACATGTGCACTGTACAATTGCATACAATACAGGTGTGTCTGCAGGGAAGGAGAGTGCTGTGATACTGAGCCCTCTCTCCCTCTCCCTCTCTCTCCCTCTCCCTCTCTTTCTTTCTTTCTCTCTCCTTCTCCCTCTCCCTCTCCCTCTCCCTCATCTCTCCCTCTCTCTCCCTCTCCCTCTCTTTCTTTCTTTCTCTCTCCTTCTCCTTCTTTCTTTCTCTCTCCTTCTCTCTCTCCTCTCTCTCTCTCTCTCTCTCTCTCTCCGTCTCTCTCCCAGACGCTCCGCCCCCCACATGGGACCCGCTGGAGAAGGGGTCTGGTGGCGGTAAAGACAGTGGTGCACGGACTGGTGGACTTTATTCAGAACCACAGCAAGAAGGGAGCCGACCCCCAGCAGGTCTGTCACCCGCACATCTCACCCATTTACCTCTGCACTAACGTGTGGGGAGCAGATTACACACATTTACCTCTGCACTAACGTGTGGGGAGCAGATTACACACATTTACCTCTGCACTAACGTGTGGGGAGCAGATTACACACATTTACCTCTGCACTAACCGTGTGGGGAGCAGATTACACACATTACCTCTGCACTAACGTGTGGGGAGCAGATTACACACATTTACCTCTGCACTAACGTGTGGGGAGCAGATTACACACATTTACCTCTGCACTAACGTGTGGGGAGCAGATTACACACATTTACCTCTGCACTAACGTGTGGGGAGCAGATTACACACATTTACCTCTGCACTAACGTGTGGGGAGCAGATTACACACATTTACCTCTGCACTAACGTGTGGGGAGCAGATTACACACATTTACCTCTGCACTAACGTGTGGGGAGCAGATTACACACATTTACCTCTGCACTAACGTGTGGGGAGCAGATTACACACATTTACCTCTGCACTAACGTGTGGGGAGCAGATTACACACATTTACCTCTGCACTAACGTGTGGGGAGCAGATTACACACATTTACCTCTGCACTAACGTGTGGGGAGCAGATTACACACATTTACCTCTGCACTAACGTGTGGGGAGCAGATTACACACATTTACCTCTGCACTAACGTGTGGGGAGCAGATTACACACATTTACCTCTGCACTAACGTGTGGGGTGCAGATTACACACATTTACCTCTGCACTAACGTGTGGGGAGCAGATTACACACATTTACCTCTGCACTAACGTGTGGGGAGCAGATTACACACATTTACCTCTGCACTAACGTGTGGGGTGGCAAGTTTTCCGTGCTAAGCTGTGGGTTGTGGAGTTTTCTGTGCTAAAATGGGATATTGAGTTTTCTGTGCTAAGCTGTGGGTTGTGGAGTTTTCTGTGCTAAGATGGGATATTGAGTTTTCCATGCTAAGCTGTGGGTTGTCTTGTTCCCTGCTCTGGGCACCCTGAGCCCTTCCCCCGCCCCCCTCCCCCGCCCCCCTCCTGGCCCGGTGCTCCAGCCCAAGACCAGCTAAGCGCCCCCCACCTGCCACTGCTGATCTCTACGGAGTCATCAGAGTAGAATACCTCCCTATGAAATAATGAACCCATAGGCCAGTGGAGGATGGGCATCCCCCCAATGGCCGGGTTCCTCTCGAGATTTCTTCCCATCGGGGAGTTTTTTCTCGCCACAGTATGAGGGTTTTCTCTCCCTACTAGAGAGTTTTACCTCTGCTATCTGGGGGCTTAGAGCTGGCATTTCCATTTCCCCTTTCCTCCCCTTTCTGTTCTGTAAAGCGTCTTTATGACAGTCATCTGTGAAAAGCGCTATATAAATAAAACTGAATTGAATTGTTTGTCCTGTTTCCAGCCTCCGCAGCACAGCAAGTATAAAACCTACATGTGCCGAGACATGAAGCAGAAAGGAGGCTGTCCGCGAGGGGCCAGCTGCACATTCGCCCACTCACAGGATGAGCTGGAGAAGTGAGTCAGCCAATCACATCCAGCCAAGCATGCACTGAGCCAATCACAGTCCGCTTAGTATACACTGAGCCAATCACAGCCCGGTTAGCATACACAGTGCCAATCACCGCCCGGTTAGCATACACTGAGCCAATCACATCCAGCCAAGCATGCACTGAGCCAATCACAGTCCGCTTAGTATACACTGAGCCAATCACAGCCCGGTTAGCATGCACTGAGCCAATCACATCCAGCCAAGCATGCACTGAGCCAATCACAGTCCGCTTAGTATACACTGAGCCAATCACAGCCCGGTTAGCATGCACTGAGCCAATCACATCCAGCCAAGCATGCACTGAGCCAATCACATCCAGCCAAGCATGCACTGAGCCAATCACAGTCCGCTTAGTATACACTGAGCCAATCGCAGCCGGGTTAGCATACACTGAGCCCACAGTTCGGTTAGTGTACACTGACCCAATGACAGTCCGATTAGCATACACTGAGCCAATCGCAGTCCGGTCAGCATACACTGCAAACAATGGACAGTTTGAAAATACAAAATGTTGTTTTATTGAAATGATGTAATTATGCCTTCAGATATGAGTCCATTGAACAGCATTGGAAGGTGATGGTAAATGCAGCTGTGATGCGAGTGGTACCCCTGTACCCCCAAATGCAGCTGTGATGCGAGTGGTACCCCTGTTCCCCCAGGTACCGTAAGATGAACAAACGTCTGGCGGCCCGCGATCGCTGAGTCAGTCCCTCACGCAGCTCAACGAGATCGGGGGACCCTGTTCCCCTGGCCTGCTGGCCGATGACCTGGGACCGCTGGAGGGGGTACCCCAAAAACCCACCCCCCTGACCAACGGCTGCGCCCTGACACAGCTCATCCCCCGCGGCACTGACCCCGCCTACGATCCCATCTGCAAACCCCCAAGATCCTGAGCGCGCCGGGGTCACCCCCAGACCTGTGAGAACCCCCCTACCTCCATATGCACCCCCCAAAACAGAGTCTGGGTTCTGCGATGGGAACGCTCACCCGCTTTCTCCATGTCCTCCCAGGCTGGACTCCGTCCCAAAATGTGTGATGCCCCTGAACCCCCACGCCAGGATGGCAGGGGACCCCCTCTCCATGCCCAAACAGATGCCCATGGTCAGCAGGACGGCCCAGATGTATCCCCATCCGCACCCTGAAATGTACCCGACCCACGCCCTCCCACATCGGCTTCCCAATATCCCACAGGTAACACACACACACACACACGCCCGCCCACATCAGCTTCCCAATATCCCACAGGTAACGCACACACACACACACACACACACACACACACGCCCTCCCACATCGGCTTCCCAATATCCCACAGGTAACGCACACACACACACACACACACACACACACACACACAACGCCCGCCTACATCAGCTTCCCAATATCCCACAGGCAACACACACACACACACACACACACACACGCCCGCCCACATCAGCTTCCCAATATCCCACAAGGTAACCACACACACACACACACACACACACACACCACGCCCGCCCCACATCGGCTTCCCAGTATCCCACAGGCAACACACACACACAAACACACACACACGCCCGCCCACATCAGCTTCCCAATATCCCACAGGCAACACACACACACACACACACCACGCCCTCCCACATTCGGCTTCCCAATATCCCACAGGTAACGCACACCACACACACACACACACACACACACGCCCGCCTACATCAGCTTCCCAATATCCCACAGGTAACACACACACACACACACACACACACGCCCGCCCACATCGGCTTCCCAATATCCCACAGGCAACACACACACACACACACACACACACACACGCCTGCCCACATCAGCTTCCCAATATCCCACAGGTAACGCACACACACACACACACACACACACACACACACGCCTGCCCACATCAGCTTCCCAATATCCCACAGGTAACACACACACACACACCGCCCGCCCACATATCCCACAGGTAACGCCCACAACACACACACACACACACACACACACACGCCTGCCCACATCAGCTTCCCAATATCCCACAGGCAACACACACACACACACACACACGCACACCACAACGCACACACACACACACACACACACACGCACACACACGCACACACACACACACACACACACAGCACACACACACACTTAGACATGCATACACACCCTGTTTGTCTGAAGATTGTGGCTTTGTTTATAAAAGTTTGTAATTCCTCCATAGTATGTGGGTCATATTTAGTGACTTCCCCAGGACTCTTCCCAGGGTTCCCATGTGGAGTTAGTGTGTGTTTGTCCCCCTCCTCTCAGGTACCCCGTACCCGTACCAGCCCCCCCAGTACGTTCCACAGCGCTACGTCAGGAACCCGCCCCCCCTGACCGAGCCACGGTGTGCCAGCGTACCAGGACCCGTACCCCGGCTACGCCCCAGAGAGGCCTTACCCCGCGCCTCACTTGGGCCCTCAGTTCTACCCGCCCCCATTACGACGGCCGCCGCCCCGCCCCCGGCCCCGCCCCTTACGCCCCGCCCTTCCCCCCGCGGGACGAGCTGGTCAGGATGAGCCCCGCCCCCCTGGACACGCCCCCGCCTCTACCCCCTCCGCTGGCCGCCGCGTCCCCCTATCATCCCGAACCATCCCGGACAGGTACCCCCCCGATGGGTACTGCCCTGTCCACCCCCCCATCCCAGCCAGATCAGGCCATACGCCAGGGTGAGTACTGCCGTGTGCGTGCGTGTGTGTGTGTGTGTGTGTGTGCGTGCGTGCGTGTGTGTGTGCGCGCGCAACCTTCATAAAAGGCTAATTAGGGTTTATTATGTAAAGGGGTAAATGTAGACGGGCTTATCTGCATTACCTGTGTTACCTGCATTACCTGTGTACCTGTGTTATCTGTGTTATCTGTAGGACCTGTATGTTGGGGCCCAGCCCAGCCTGCATTACCTGCACAGGAGGAGGAAGGAGATCATGGCTCAGCTGGAGGAGAGGAAGGTGATCTCCCCCCCGCCCTTCGCTCCGTCTCCCACGCTGCCCCGCCCCTTCCCCACTGACTACCCCCATGAGGTGAGCCCCCGCCCCTTCCCCACTGACTACCCCCATGAGGTGAGCCCCGCCCCTTCCCCACTGACTACCCCCATGAGGGTGAGCCCCGCCCCTTCCCCACAGACTACCCCCATGAGGTGAGCCCCGCCCCTTCCCCACAGACTACCCCCATGAGGTGAGCACCGCCCCTTCCCCACAGACTACCCCCATGAGGTGAGCCCCGCCCCTTCCCCACAGACTACCCCCATGAGGTGAGCCCCGCCCCTTCCCCACAGACCACCCCCACGAGGTGAGCCCCGCCCCTTCCCCAACAGACTACCCCCATGAGGTGAGCACCGCCCCTTCCCCACAGACTACCCCCATGAGGTGAGCCCCGCCCCTTCCCCACAGACTACCCCCATGAGGTGAGCACCGCCCCTTCCCCACAGACTACCCCCATGAGGTGAGCACCGCCCCTTCCCCACTGACTACCCCCACGAGGTGAGCCCCGCCCCTTCCCCACAGACCACCCCCACGAGGTGAGCCCCGCCCCTTCCCCACAGACTACCCCCATGAGGTGAGCCCCGCCCCTTCCCCACAGACTACCCCCACGTGGTGAGCCTGTCTACAGCTGTGCTTACACGTCTGTCTCTCTCTCTCTCTTTCTGTCTGTCTCTCTCTGTCTTTCTCTTTGTCTCTATTCGTCTCTGTCTCTGTCTGTCTGTCTGTTCGTCTTCTCTCTGTCCGTCTGTAGCACATGGGGATAATACTGTCTGTTTGTCTGTCCCTGTCTGTATGTGTGATTACAGTACATGGAGGAGAACATGAAGGCCTTTGGAAAGTGCCGGGAGCCAGACTACGCTGGCCAGTACTCCCCCTGGTCATGTGACACCATCGGCTCTTACATGGTTACCAAGGATGTCAAACCCAAGGATGTCATGGCAGCAGGAGCCATGGAGACGGTAATGAGTGACACATGCTATCTCTGAGTAAACTGTGAGTGAGAGAACTGTTCTCTAGGACACTTAACACACCTCTCTTTCCCTCTCCTCCCTCTATCCCTCTCCCCCTCCCCCTCTCCCTCTCCCTCTCCCTCTCCCTCTCCCCCTCTCCCCCTCCCCCTCCCCTCTTCCCTCTCTCCCTCCCTCTCCCTCTCCCTCTCCCTCTCCCTCCCTCTCCTCTCCCTCTCCCTCTCCCCCTCTCCCTCTCCCTCCCCCTCTCCCTCTCCCCCTCTCCCTCTCTCCCTCTCCCTCTCCCTCTCCCCTCTCCCTCTCCCCCTCTCCCCCTCTCCCTCTCCCTCTCCCCCTCCCCCTCTCCCCCTCTCCCTCTCCCTCTCCCTCTCCCCCTCTCCCTCTCCCCCTCCCCCTCCCCCTCTCCCTCTCCCTCTCCCTCTGTGCAGAGTGCCGACGGTAAAGGTGTTCGGGAGCCGGCCCCTGAACGCTTCCCGCAGGTCGGCTGAGGCGAAGGATGACATCATCCCGTTCGGGTCCCTCCCCACAGTGTCACGATTCGGTGCCATCTCCCGCACTTCCAAAACGGCTACCAAACCCCTGCCCCCCTGCAGCCCGCCCCCTGTACACAGGCCACCAGCAGCAAGCACATGGCTGTGGCAGGTACAGCAACCCATCACTATAGCAACAGCCTGCACACTCAGAACCACCACACACATCGCTATGGCAGCAGCCTGAACACTCAGAACCAGCAAAAACATCACTATAGCAACCCCTGGAACACTCAGAACCAGGAAATACATCACTATAGCAACCCCTGGAACACTCAGAACCAGGAAATACATCACTATAGCAACACCTGGAACACTCAGAACCACCACACACATCGCTATGGCAGCAGCCTGAACACTCAGAACCAGCAAAAACATCACTATAGCAACCCCTGGAACACTCAGAACCAGGAAATACATCACTATAGCAACCCCTGGAACACTCAGAACCAGGAAATACATCACTATCGCAACACCTGAACACTCAGAACCACCACACACATCGCTATGGCAGCAGCCTGAACACTCAGAACCAGCAAAAACATCACTATAGCAACCCCTGGAACACTCAGAACCAGGAAATACATCACTATAGCAACACCTGAACACTCAGAACCAGCAAACACATCACTATAGCAACCCCTGGACCACTCAGAACCAGCAAATACATCACTATAGCAACACTGGAACACTCAGAACCAGCAAACACATCACTATAGCAACCCCTGGACCACTCAGAACCAAATACATGGCTGTGGCATCCAGTGTAACCTGCCTTCATGTTTTCAGGGAAAGTGTCTGACAGCTGCTCTCTCACAGCAGAGTACGCCTACGCCAACCATGGGGGGTGGAGTGCCGCCTCGTATCCTCAACAACAAACCCCGCCCAGTCAGGGCGGAGCCTCGTATCCTCAGCACCAAACCCCACCCAGTCAGGGCGGAGCCTCGTACCCTCATCACCAAACTCCGCCCAGTCAAGGCGGAGCCTCGTACCCTCAGCACCAAACCCCACCCTCTCAGGGACACTTCACTGAACGGTACGAGAGATTCCCACTGCACCTCCATCTGCATAGGATTATTCCACCACTCAATTTCCCTCTCTGTCTTCCCTCTCTCTCTCTCTCTCTTTGTCTTCCCTATCTCTCTCTCTCTCTATGTCTTCCCTATCTCTCTCTCTCTCTCTCTCTCTCTCTCTCTGTCTTCCCTCTCTCTCTCTCTCTCTCTCTCTCTATGTCTTCCCTATCTCTCTCTCTCTCTCTCTCTCTCTATGTCTTCCTATCTCTCTCTCTCTCTCTCTCTCTCTCTCTCTCTCTCTCTCTATGTCTTCCCTCTCTCTCTCTCTCTCTCTCTCTCTATGTCTTCCCTATCTCTCTCTCTCTCTCTCTCTCTCTATGTCTTCCCTATCTCTCTCTCTCTCTCTCTCTCTCTCTCTCTCTCTCTCTCTCTCTCT
>CM056379.1:6218951-6251451 GCA_029718625.1 Synaphobranchus kaupii
ACCACTGTCACAGATACACACGGCATGTTCACACACACGGCATGTTCACACACACACACACACACACACACACACACACACACACACACACACACACACACACAGATACAGATACACACACACACATATCGCATCAGAAGAGACAAACTGTGGAACCAAGCATGTCAGAGAGCAGCTCTCTATTTTCACTGCAGATTAATGACCTTTATCAGCATGTCTCCCAATTCCCACCAACAGCATCTAAAAAACCTGAATATATTTAATCTTTACTCATGACATCATCTCATTGTCATATTTAATACTTAATATGACACCGGCATGCAGGAAGCTCGTTAGTAAGGCGGCATGCGGGAAGCTCGTTAGTAAGGCGGCATGCAGGAAGCTCGTTAGTAAGGCGGCATGCAGGAAGCTCGTTAGTAAGGCGGCATGCGGGAAGCTCGTTAGTAAGGCGGCATGCAGGAAGCTCGTTAGTAAGGCAGCATGCAGGAAGCTTGTTAGTAAGGAGGCATGCAGGAAGCTCGTTAGTAAGGAGGCATGCAGGAAGCTTGTTAGTAAGGAGGCATGCAGGAAGCTCGTTAGTAAGGCGGCATGCAGGAAGCTCGTTAGTAAGGCGGCATGCGGGAAGCTTGTTAGTAAGGCGGCATGCAGGAAGCTCGTTAGTAAGGCGGAATGCGGGAAGCTCGTTAGTAAGGCGGCATGCAGGAAGCTCGTTAGTAAGGCGGCATGCAGGAAGCTCGTTAGTAAGGCGGCATGCAGGAAGCTCGTTAGTAAGGCGGCATGCGGGAAGCTCGTTAGTAAGGCGGCATGCAGGAAGCTCGTTAGTAAGGCAGCATGCAGGAAGCTTGTTAGTAAGGAGGCATGCAGGAAGCTCGTTAGTAAGGCAGCATGCAGGAAGCTTGTTAGTAAGGAGGCATGCAGGAAGCTCGTTAGTAAGGAGGCATGCAGGAAGCTCGTTAGTAAGGCGGCATGCAGGAAGCTCGTTAGTAAGGCGGCATGCGGGAAGCTCGTTAGTAAGGCGGCATGCAGGAAGCTCGTTAGTAAGGCGGCATGCAGGAAGCTCGTTAGTAAGGCGGCATGCAGGAAGCTCGTTAGTAAGGCGGCATGCAGGAAGCTTGAGTTTCTCATCGCTCTGGAATACGGAATCTGCAGCATGTTTAACTCTAACCACGCCCCCAGTGTGACATCACACACCTGATCACCCAAAAACAAACCTCACCTCAGGTTTATTACTCATACAGCTACAGCTGAGACTGAGGGGCTGCGCCCCAATATTCTTCACTCCCCACCTCTTTTCCTCCACTCATCTCCTCCACTCCTCTCCTACCCGGAAGTATGCAAAACTGCCTGAATGTTTCGAGTACAAGTATTTGCATGTACAGTATACAATGTACCTGACATTGTGGTTTGTGCCGATACATGAATTAATATGTAACAATTAATTTGTAATCAGAAACATTAGATTAGGACACAAAGATCGGTTTCTGGGGCATGGAGGAAAGGAGGTGGTAGTGGAGGAAAGGAGGATGCAATTTTCTAGTATTGGGATGTACCCAGGGCATGCGTTCAGTACTGCGGCATGCAACAGGGCATGCGTTCAGTACTGCGGCATGCAACAGGGCATGCGTTCAGTTTCAGTACTGCGGCATGCAACAGGGCATGCGTTCAGTTTCAGTACTGCGGCATGCAACAGGGCATGCGTTCAGTTTCAGTACTGCGGCATGCAACAGCGCATGCGTTCAGTTTCAGTACTGCGGCATGCAGCAGCGCATTAATTGACCAGTATGGTGGAAAGAGGAAACAGTAATGGAGTAAGAACAGTGTCAGAGGTGTGTGGGGGTATTAGAGTGCAGGTGTGTGTGGGGGGGGTATCAGAAGCGTCACCCTCAGGGCTGTTCCCAGTTTTTCCCAAGGTTGCTAACAGCGTACCGTGTGCGTGTGTGTGTGTGTGTGTGTGTGTGTGTGTGTGTGTGTGTGTGTGTGTGTGTGAGTTAGCGTACCGTGTGAAGGCTCAGACGAGACACAGTGGTGTTATTCTTCTTTCTCTCTATCACTCACTCTCTCTACCTCTTAAATCTCTCCATCACACATTCACACACAGCAACCCCTCACCCCCTGGCCCACAGCCCCTGTACCCACAGCCCCTCACCCCCTGCCCCAGAGCCCCTATACCCACAGCCCCTGCCCCAGAGCCCCTATACCCACAGCCCCTGCCCCTCACCCCCTGCCCCAGAGCCCCTATACCCACAGCCCCTGCCCCACAGCCCCTATACCCACAGCCCCTGTACCCACAGCCCCTGTACCCACAGCCCCTGCCCCAGAGCCCCTATACCCACAGCCCCTGCCCCAGAGCCCCTATACCCACAGCCCCTGCCCCAGAGTCCCTATACCCACAGCCCCTGCCCCAGAGTCCCTGTACCCACAGCCCCTGCCCCAGAGCCCCTGCCCTAGAGCCCCTATACCCACAGCCCCTGCCCCAGAGTCCCTGTACCCACAGCCCCTGCCCCAGAGCCCCTATACCCACAGCCCCTGCCCCAGAGCCCCTATACCCACAGCCCCTATACCCACAGCCCCTGCCCCAGAGTCCCTATACCCACAGCCCCTGCCCCAGAGCCCCTATACCCACAGCCCCTGCCCCAGAGTCCCTATACCCACAGCCCCTGCCCCAGAGCCCCTATACCCACAGCCCCTGCCCCTCACCCCCTGCCCCACAGCCCCTGCCCCAGAGCCCCAGAAAGAGCGGCGAGGGAGGAGAGAGGGGCGGGGGATGGAAAGCAGGAGGGGAGAGAGAGCGAGGAGAACAGAATGGAGGTAGAGAGGGTATAGAGAAAGAGAGAGAAGGCAGGATGGCAGAAACAGTTAACATTGGTGAGGAGATTCGCTCTACAGATCCGGAGCCAACACCCCCCACTCTGTGTGTGTGTGTGTGTGTGTGTGTGTGTGTGGGGGGGTGGGGTGGGGGGGGGCTGAATGCACCCAAACAAAACCAGGAAGTGGAGGGGTGGGAGCACAAAGACACAGCCCCTCGGAAGCCCATCCTGGGTCCGCAGCGAAGTGCGCAACCGCACTGCGCACAAAAGCCTTCTCTCTAGCTGCTACCCCCCGCCGCCAAAACAACAATCGCCACCATTCACTGCCCCTCAGGTTCTGAGGGTCTGGGGGTCACGTGTTCCCACGGACGAGCGTCATTTCTACTCTCTCTCTCGCTCCCCATTCATGTGAAAAAAAACCTAAATTCACTGACAAACAGAATGTTTACATACACAGAGCTGGCACAGTTTCCGTGGAAACAGCTCCTCAGAACAGAGAGGTAGCGTGAAACTGAGAGCAGTTACCACAGCGCCCCCTGGTGGTGGAATGTGAGAACTCTTCTACATGAATGTTGTTTGAACTATGTCAGTGGTTCCCAAACTCGGACCTGACCTGTGTATGCTGGTTTTCCTTCCAACCACCACTACAATCCCAGAATTTTAACAAGCTGTTAATTTTTCTTATGTGTGCTTTTCATGTTTTGAGGGATTACTTACCCTCTTAAACCAAATTATGTCAGAAAATAGCTACGCATGCTACGTAGAACAAATGTCCCATGTTCACATTGTATTTATACATTACAAAAAAATTCATTAAAAGAGGTAATTAAAGTATTTAACTGAATGTAAAGACTGGGGTGAACTACGGACAGGTAGATTCATGTCTGCTTACAAACACAACATAAGAAGAGAGGTTAAATAAATATGACATCTACACCCCGCCCCCCTCACAGAGAAACACCCCTGATATTTAAGGTTTTAGTCCCTGTCCCAAATGAGGAAGGGCTAGCCAAATAACTAGTCCCAAAATCCCGTTCTGGGACAGGAGAACTAGAGGGTGAATGAATGTGCGGAAACGGTCTGTCTTTTAGTCCACAAGTGGTGATTTGAATAGCGGAACTTTGGGGGAATTAAAATGAGTTATTTCATCTCACCCGAGATTAACTGGACGGGTAAATAAACGCACTGATCCAACAGCCTGACTGTCAAATACCTTATTCCTTATTTTTCCATCTCTCTCAGGGAGATGTCAAAGGTATAGCTCAAGAAATGGTGAAAGGAGTTGAACGGAATAGATTTCCTGGAGCCTTGACTCCGTTAAGGCTATGCATCTTACGTTGAAAGGTAGGGACCTATGAATAATTTACTATAACGCGATGAACCATGAACTGAACCAGTCACAGCTGCACTATCGTAGTGTACCAAGCAATGCATTTAACGACAAAATCAAACGGCTTCACGGATATTTGCCCCGTTAAAGACAGTCTAATTATTATTTTTATTCAACAAGAAAAAACACCATAAAATACCACAACACGGCTAACGGGGTTGATGGTGGCGGACGCTACAACGATTCGCTTTTTAACTTATTTAAAGTGGAAACTAAATCAATTTGTATTGTTATTTTTGTGTGTCCGCGAAGCGAGCCGAACACTGGGGGGCAGTTTAGCTGAAGGCAACCTGCAGTGTTACCAACTTTCCCAACTCTCCCAACTCAATGCAGATTTCACAAAGCAGTCGGATAGCTAGCCACGGCAGCCAGTTAGCTCCGACTCTCTTACCTAATCCGAGTACTGGGATCTGCAGACCATTCGCCAGAGGTACTGTGGGACAAGGCGGAGATGTCATATTCAAGGACTGGCGTGCAAAATAATCTAGCTGTCCAGCTAGCTCTGTTATTACATTTCTCAAATACACATCTCAAACTCTTACTGAAAGCAGCAATGAAGTATACCCTACCGTAAACTGTCGTAAAAAAACTGCTTTGCTGCCAGATGCATGCGGCCACAGTGCGTGTGAAGCACAGTGAAGGTATGAGATTTCATCTCTGGCTATGCACACATACATTTATTTCCTAATGGGTCGGATGACTGGGAATATTGACGTGTATTGTAAATAGTTTCGCCTACCTTATTGAGGAAACAGTTAACAACTTAACCACATATCCTTGAAGCGGAATCTGTTAGTTTTATTTATCACGTGACGTGACTCGGACTGGGCGTTGCTCAAGCGCAGAAAAAACTCATTGGCCATTATGGCCAATCAATCTGAATTTTTTCCGGAAATTAACTGTAAAGTCGATACTTGTCTAGGGCCAATACCCTGACTGTTTGCCAGCAGCATACTAAATGCAAAAACACACTGTGAATTGCATCGTAAAAATATAACTAGTTGAGCACTTGGCTTGCTAAAGAAATTAAATAAAATAGCATACTCAAGACTATTTTGAGGGACTGAACAGCGATTTTATCCCACTCAGTGGAGTCAAAGACAGGAATTTACAATATTCAGCTGCGTTTAACATTTTTACATTTCTATCACTTTCTATCACACTGTCAAACTTGCACTTACTGGGTTTAATGTAAACCCCCCAGGAGGAAAATAGTCTCCATGTTACGCTGAAAGCCTCTGAGAGGGTGACAGCAGTAAGACAGCCATGGTAATGAGCTAAGACCTGCCCACACTGACAGACACACACGGGCCCGCTCATATGTGCCTGCACTGCATTCTTTATTATCGTCCGTTACGCCCTGTGTGTGAGCGGTAGAGTTTGAGCTCTCAAAGACAGACACACAATCAAATTAAATCAAAACAAATAAACCGATAAAACGTGCAAGGGGACCGGGGACTCCGGACATTTCTGTCACACAGAATCCGCCAGTGCTTTACTCTGAGGAACCACGGCACAAATGCAGCAGGAAGCACAGCACAAACGCAGGAGGAAGCACAGCACAAACGCAGCAGGAAGCACAGCACAAACGCAGCAGGAATCACAGCACAAACGCAGCAGGAATCACAGCACAAACGCAGCAGGAAGCACAGCACAAACGCAGCAGGAAGCACAGCACAAACGCAGCAGGTAGCACAGCACAAACGCAGCAGGAAGCACAGCACAAACGCAGCAGGAAGCACAGCACAAACGCAGCAGGAAGCACAGCACAAACGCAGCAGGAAGCGCAGCACAAACGCAGCAGGAAGCACAGCACAAACGCAGCAGGTAGCACAGCACAAACGCAGCAGGAAGCACAGCACAAACGCAGCAGGAAGCACAGCACAAACGCAGCAGGAAGCGCAGCACAAACGCAGCAGGAAGCACATAGCCTGGCGGAGGGAGGAGAGCTGGCGTGCTCTCCTCTCCTCCACTACCACCTCTTCTCCTCCTTTCCTCCACTACCACCTCTTCTCCTCCTTTCCTCCACTACCACCTCCTCTCCTCCTCTCCTCCACTACCACCTCCTCTCCTCTTTTCCTCCACTCCTCTCCTCCGTGCCCCGGAAACGGATCTTTGTGTTTTAATCTAATGTTGCTGATTACATCTTAATTACGTATAAATGGTTACATATTAATTAATGTCTCGATGCAAACCGCAATGCCAGGTACATTGTATACTGCACATGCAAATACTTGTACTCGAAACGTTCAGGCAGTTCTGCATACTTCCGGGTAGGAGAGGAGTGGTAGTGGGGGAGTGGAGGAAAGGAGGTGGGGAGTGGTAGTGGGGGAGTGGAGGAAAGGAGAGGAGTGGTAGTGGGGGAGTTGAGGAAGGGAGGAGAGGAGTGGTAGTGGGGGAGTGGAGGAAGGGAGGAGAGGAGTGGTAGTGGGGGAGTGGAGGAAGGGAGGAGAGGAGTGGTAGTGGGGGAGTGGAGGAAGGTAGGAGAGGAGTGGTAGTGGGGGAGTGGAGGAAGGGAGGAGAGGAGTGGTAGTGGGGGAGTGGAGGAAAGGAGAGGAGTGGTAGTGGGGGAGTGGAGGAAAGGAGAGGAGTGGTAGTGGGGGAGTGGAGGAAGGGAGGAGAGGAGTGGTAGTGGGGGAGTGGAGGAAGGTAGGAGAGGAGTGGTAGTGGGGGAGAGGAGGAAGGGAGGAGAGGAGTGAAGAATATTGGGACGCAGCCCAGGGCTCTGGTTTTAGCTGACCTGCAGTTACATCAACGCGACAGGATTGAAACGCAGCCGATTAGTGCCGTCTGCAAAGCCTGCAGAGATTCTGCACGTGGAGAGTTCCCTCTGCTGCGATACACATTAAACCAACCCAGAATAAGAGAGAAAAACAGCATCACCAGAACACTGATCTCAGATCAGTGACTGCGACTGAAGCAGCAGCAGAAATGCCAGAACACTGATCTCAGATCAGTGCCTGCAGACTGAAGCAGCGGAAACACTGATTTCAGATCAGTGACTGCAGACTAGAGCAGCAGAAACACTGATCTCAGATCAGTGACTGCAGACTAAAGCAGCAGCAGAAATGCCAGAACACTGATCTCAGATTACATTACATTACATTCATTTAGCAGACGCTTTTATCCAAAGCGACGTACAATAAGTGCATACAGAGACATCATCAGGATCACTACAGAACAGACAAGACAAAGCACATCCTTCCCATAATGTAGCAGCTATCCCTAGTAATGAACGTTGACTGTAGTTCACAGTAAGCTGTGGGTAAATCAGCAATACTACACTTCTATTCTAAATACTATTATAAACTATAATAAACAGACAGGAAAACACAGGGAACTAGTAAACACAGGGGACTGATATTCCTAGGTTAGAATATCAGTCAAGGTGGAGTCTGAAGAGGTGTGTCTTCAGGCCTCGACGGAATGCAGGCAGGGTTGGAGTAGAACGTAGGGGAATGGGAAGTTCATTCCACCACTGAGGAGCTAAGGTGGAAAAACTCCGCAGTCGGGACGAGTGAGAGCCTTTGACACGGAGGGGGGGGAAGTGCCAGTCGCCCTGCTGTAGAAGAGCGAAGTGGTCGAGCAGGAACATAGTTCTGGATTAAGTCCTGCAGGTAGGCGGGGCCTGTCCTATTGGCTGCAGTGTAGGCCAGGGTCAGAACTTTGAACCTGATCCTGGCTGCAACTGGCAGCCAGTGGAGTGACCTCAGCAGGGGGGTTACATGGGAAAATTTCGGGAGGTTGAACACAAGCCGGGCAGCTGCATTCTGGATCATTTGAAGAGGCAGAATGGTGCAGGCTGGTAGGCTTGCGAGCAGGAAGTTGCAGTAGTCCAGGCGTGAGGTGACCATGGTCTGGACAAGAAGCTGGGTGGAGTAGGTGGTCAGGTACGGTCGAATCCTCCTGATGTTGTACAGGAGGAACCTGCAGGACCGAGCCGTCGCCCTGATGTGCTCTTTGAAGTCCAGCCAGTCGTCCAGGACCACCCCCAGGTTCCTTGCAGAGCGGGAGGCAGCCACCACGGTCCCGTCAACGGTGATGGAGAGGTCATGTAGTGGGGAGGTCTTGTACGGCATGAAGAGGAGCTCTGTCTTGTCAAGGTTGAGCTTCAGGTGATGGGTAGCCATCCACTCAGAGATGTCAGTCAGACAAGCAGATATCCTCTCCTTAACCTGTGGGGTAGAGGGAGGGAAAGAGAGGAAGAGTTGAGTATCATCAGCATAACTATGGTATGAGAAGCCATGTGAATGAATTTCTGAGCCAAGAGACTTAGTATACATAGAGAACAGCAGAGGACCCAGTACAGATCCCTGCGGGACTCCTGTAGACAGGGGATGGGGAGCAGAGACGGAACCCTTCCAGGAGACTTGGTAGGATCTATCAGTGAGATACGATACAAACCAAGAGAGGGCAGTTCCAGAAATGCCCATCTCAGCGAGTGTGGAGATCAGGAGTTTGTGGTTGACCGTGTCGAATGCCGCAGACAGGTCAAGGAGAATCAGAACAGAGGAGAGAGAGGAGGCTCTAGCAGTGGCGAGTGATCAGTGACCGCAGGCTAGAGTAGCAGCTGGGGCAGGATAAGACTGATCTCAGATCAGTGTAATGGGCCCTTGCTCATTCCAGCCTCTTCTGTCCTCTCCAGGCAAAATGAGGAGGATATTTTCTGCACATAGCCTTACATGTACAGTATTATCCTCTACTGCACATAGCCTTACATGTACAGTATTATCATCTACTGCACATAGCCTTACATGTACAGTATTATCCTCTACTGCACTGCTTCTTAAACTAGGAATGCTTTTTAATATCGGGACCCAAATTAGAAATTTAGAAATTTTCAGGGACCCGTCAAACACACATACTAGCATAGCCTAGTGCACTACAGTCTCACACACACACACACACACACACACACACACACACACACACACACACACACACACACACACACACACACACACACACACACACACACACACACACACACACACATACTAGCATAGCCTAGTGCACTACAGTCTCACACACACACATACTAGCATAGCCTAGTACACTACAGTCTCACAAACACACATACTAGCATAGCCTAGTGCACTACAGTCTCACACACACACATACTAGCATAGCCTAGTGCACTACAGACTCATTCCAGGAGCCGCACTCCTGTGGCCCATTTTTGGTCCCACTCATAGTATAAGAAACTCTGCTCTACTGTGTCTTTCATGGTTAAAGATATTTGTCCTGTGTGCTCTTTGCTCATGATATATTCTCTGACATTAACCATTTATTTGTGGTTTATTTTATCTTCCAACCGCCCTCTGTAAATTCCAATGACTCTTCAGATGATCTACTGTCATGCGTCTGAAGCGGAGGGACAGGTGGTCAGTATCGCCATCTAGTGGTTACACCAGAGTCATGCAAGCGGCACCGGGGCCTATGTGTAACACACAAAAACTCCTCGGATTTGTAGCCATTTTCTAAGGTGGAAAACCCAGTAGGTGCAGTGGATACATGCAAAAACTCTTTCCTCTAAAGAAATGTATTCTCATTGGGGAGTTTTTTCTCACCACTGTTTGAGTGTTTTTCTTCCCATTGGGGAGTTGTTGTTTTTTTCTTTACCTCAATTGCTCACTTTTTGGGCGGTTAGGCCTGGTTTTTGCCCAATTTTCTTTTGTATTTCCAGTGTAAAGCATCGTTGTGACAGTGTTTCTGTAAAAAAGCACTATACAAATAAAATTGAATTGAATAATAAAAAAATGTCATATTTTTAGTAAGGCAATAATATTCTTGTTTAATCCACTTAATATTCAAAGGTTGGTACTTCCTCAGTTTGTAACACTGTATGATATTGACTCTTTAAATTTCGTGTCTGACTCAGACTGTATAAAAGTGACTCATTTCTCGTGCACTTCAATGCGCGTGGCCTGCTCCTGTCAGGAAGTAGCCTGATTCAGATGTGGAAAATAGAATATTTACACATATGAAAAGCGCTGCTTCAAAGAGCACAAATCTGTACTTTCTGGACTGAAATGATGAAGACCAGTGGTTCATGTGCTCATTCCTGAATGAAGAGTATGATAATTGGACAAATCTACATCTTTTTAAATTACATTGATGATATAATTACATTTTAAAAAATCTATCTTGAGAATTTACAAGTGCAATTTAAACTACCCTACAGTTATTATTAGTTAATTGATATTTTTCAGTGGACAGCACTAGCAGTGGTTAGTGGTGCTATGAGCCTCAACACATGGCGTCCTGAGGCGTCAGCGGTACATTGTCCAGACCAGGCAAAAATTTTGCGCAGATTCAGTCATTTTAAACATCGCTCCGGCGGTCGACGTCTTGCATTATCCTCGTTGTATTAGCCGCTCCACGCCCGATTTAGATCAGTGAATCTTCCCGCTGTTGCTTGCTCTGCGCACAGTTGCCAAATACACTCAAGGGCGTTTGTCACAGAACTGTGGTGTTGCTGGGGAGGGGTTCTGTACTCTCGCGAGACCAAGGGCGGAAGATGACAGATGGGATCTTTATCGACAGTCGGTAGGATGAAGCTGCGGCGTACCCGTCCCGTGGCAGCAATGAACGACAACATTATGTCACCGTAGCTCAAGTAAAACAGGGAAAACCGCATGCAACTAACTGTCCGACAACAGTTGGATAATCGGTAGCTCTGGGGTTCGTTTTATTCGTTCACATCGCTGTACGTTATATTTTAAGGACTCCGTGTTTTCGTGTTGCGCGAGCTGCCGTTATTGTCGCCGCTAATCAACTACAGGCATCCATTGCATCGTCAGCGAGTGTTTACATCAGTTTCCCTGGGATAGCGGGCGATCGGATCAGGTTATTTCATTGCACGCTTTTAATCGCTTAAAATGACCGGGGAAAAGCGCCTCTCTCTGCGGAAAGATCAGAAGCAGAAGAAGGACATGGAATTGGTGGAACACGACGAGGAGGCGGCAGCAGGGACGTTTACGGTGTCCAGGAGTAACAGAATAAAAGCCAATAAGATCTTCAACAATCACAAGATGATCAAATCGCCGTCAACGCAGCAACATAATCTTCTCTCGCAGATCAACGCTAACACGATCGCCAACGTCAACACTAACACAAACACCAACGTCAACACTAACGCCAACACGAATACAACAGCCACTGACGACAACAAGAATCCCCTCATTCAGAACACGGAGGATTTCCCCGTCCACGAGTGTGTCTTTAAAGGAGATGTCCGCCGGCTGTCCTCGCTAATCCGGACACAAAACATCGCTCAGAAAGATGTCCACGGTAAGGTGATCTTAATGTTAAATAGCGATGGTTAAGTCGAATATCCAACATCTTTATTATCTTCAATATTCCATACTAGTTCATTATATATGCAGATTATTTTGTTATTTGGCACTAAAGGATACATTGATGCTTTTCAACTCTGTGACACACAAACAAATGTGCGCACGCAGGAAATATAACATATAATTTAACGGAACAACCACATAAACGACCTATCCGAGAGGCTAACGTTACCTTTTCTGTTGTAAGGTCGAATCAACGAACGTGCAAATTAAAACACGTTTATGAAGCCTTCATTGCATTCATATTCCAAAGTGATTGTGGGTTCTGTCACATCAGTGACTTAAAGTCTACATCAGCAAGACCCATTAAACTATCCCATTCTTGCACTACAGGGCGTTATTCCTTATCGGATGCCATTAATCCCGGTTTGTTTACAGTTATTGCCATTTTATGGCGCACATTGCAGAGCAGTTGGAGTTTCACACACAAGCGGTTTGATTTAAGCCAGTGAACACAGGCCCTGTCTTATTGTAATATTTCCATTATTCGGATGGCATGCTGTACATGGATGCATTGATAATTTGCATATTTAACTCATTAGACCTTTGTTGCCCCGGTGACCAATTAATAACGGACGTTTGTCGTTAAAGAGCAATTATTGTGTAACTTTTTTTATGCCTGTTCTCGGTGTTCCGTAATTCATCCAACGGTGAAAAAGGTCCTTGAACTGTATGTTTAGCTTTGAGCATCTTCTTTACACCTTTCACGTTACACTCTATGCTGTTTTAAAGATATTTTTTTTTTCTCGTCCCATTTGGATTTTCTTACTCATTTTGAGTTATTTACACACAAACCCTTTCTGTACAGGTGTGTAATACGTACAGAAACCTTTACGGATGGGGCAGGGAATCCATTCCTGGAGGGCCCCTGTGCACCCCAGGCTAAATTGATTAGCTGTGCATAACAGCATTGGTTCACTTGGAGATTAGACCACACATAGGGTCATAATCTCTCTCTCACACACACACACACACACACACGCGCGCGCACACCCACACCACATACGCACACACACACACACACACACACACACACACACACACACACACACACTCTGATACATCCCCTTTAACCACACACATCATCTGCAGAGTAAAATGTGGTGTGATTTAAGACCCCCTCTGTAAAACTGTAACGTTTTTCTCTTTTATGCTAATCATACCCAAGCCCAAACGCTGTCTTATTCCACCTCATTCATTTTAATGCTTATTGACTTTTTCCCCCTGAAGAATTCAAATGGATCCCAGGGACCTGTTTGACATGTTGAATTAATGGCTGTTAAAGGAGCCATAAATTTGCCCGTCCCTTCTGACCGAGGTCTAGCCAGGTTAAACCTGTCTCTTATGACCGTGATCTGACCAGGTTAAACCCATCCCTTCTAACTGAGGTCTAACCAGGTTAAACCTGTCTCTTATGACCGTGATCTGACCAGGTTAAACCCGTCTCTTCAGACCGAGGTCTAACCAGGTTAAACCCGTCTCTTCTAACCGAGGTCAGATCAAAAGGGGAGGTTGCTGCCGCAGGATTGGCTGATTTGTCTCACACTTTGTTCGCTCTACAGAGGCAGCTGAAGTAACTGTGTATTTTTGTACCTTTCAAACACAAAACTGAGTGTTTCTCATGCGAATGAAGCCAAATTAAATTTAACTGAATTAAAAAGACATTAATACACAATGAACACTGAGCAGCACTGGTAATTCATATAGTGAAATAGCTGCAGGGGGGAAAGACATTCACTACTTAGGCTTCCATTATTTCAAGATATTTTGTAGGCTAATGTGAGCTCCACTGTAACGGCTGTGAAACTGACCACAGTGAGCTCCACTGTAACGGGCTGTGAAACTGACCGCAGTGAGCTTCACTGTAACGGGCTGTGAAACTGACCACAGTGAGCTCCACTGTAACGGCTGTGAAACTGACCGCAGTGAGCTTCACTGTAACGGCTGTGAAACTGACCGCAGTGAGCTTCACTGTAACGGCTGTGAAACTGACCGCAGTGAGCTTCACTGTAACGGCTGTGAAACTGACCGCAGTGAGCTTCACTGTAACGGGCTGTGAAACTGACCGCAGTGAGCTTCACTGTAACGGCTGTGAAACTGACCGCAGTGAGCTTCACTGTAACGGGCTGTGAAACTGACCGCAGTGAGCTCCACTGTAACGGGCTGTGAAACTGACCACAGTGAGCTCCACTGTAACGGCTGTGAAACTGACCGCAGTGAGCTCCACTGTAACGGGCTGTGAAACTGACCGCAGTGAGCTTCACTGTAACGGGCTGTGAAACTGACCGCAGTGAGCTCCACTGTAACGGGCTGTGAAACTGACCGCAGTGAGCTTCACTGTAAAGGGCTGTGAAACTGACCGCAGTGAGCTCCACTGTAACGGGCTGTGAAACTGACCGCAGTGAGCTCCACTGTAACGGGCTGTGAAACTGACTGCAAAAACGGGGCTTTATAAAGAGCGGTGCTTCCACAGCACAGGTAAAGGTGCAGTGAGCATCGCACCTCAGAACTCTGAACCAGTGCGGATCAAAACTCTAAATCTGAATGCAGAGCCAAGGGGTCATCCTGTCAGCTATATAGAGTCAGGAGATTGTGTATCAGTATATGTGTATAGAGTCAGGAGATTGTGTATCAGTACATGTGTATAGAGTCAGGAGATTGTGTATCAGTACATGTGTATAGAGTCAGGAGATTGTGTGTCAGTACATGTGTATAGAGTCAGCAGATTGTGTATATATCAGTACATGTGTATAGAGTCAGGAGATTGTGTATATATCAGTACATGTGTATAGAGTCAGGACATTATGTATATATCAGTACATGTGTATAGGGTCAGGACATTGTGTATATATCAGTACATGTGTATAGGGTCAGGACATTGTGTATATATCAGTACATGTGTATAGGGTCAGGACATTGTGTATATATCAGTACATGTGTATAGGGTCAGGACATTGTGTATATATCAGTACATGTGTATAGGGTCAGGACATTGTGTATATATCAGTACATGTGTATAGAGTCAGGATATTGTGTAGATATCAGTACATGTATATAGAGTCAGGACATTGTGCATATATCAGTACATGTGTATAGGGTCAGGACATTGTGTATATATCAGTACATGTGTATAGAGTCAGGACATTGTGTATATATCAGTACATGTGTATAGAGTCAGGACATTATGTATATATCAGTACATGTGTATAGAGTCAGGAGATTGTGTATATATCAGTACATGTGTATAGAGTCAGGACATTATGTATATATCAGTACATGTGTATAGGGTCAGGACATTGTGTATATATCAGTACATGTGTATAGGGTCAGGACATTGTGTATATATCAGTACATGTGTATAGGGTCAGGACATTGTGTATATATCAGTACATGTGTATAGGGTCAGGACATTGTGTATATATCAGTACATGTGTATAGGGTCAGGACATTGTGTATATATCAGTACATGTGTATAGAGTCAGGATATTGTGTAGATATCAGTACATGTATATAGAGTCAGGACATTGTGCATATATCAGTACATGTGTATAGGGTCAGGACATTGTGTATATATCAGTACATGTGTATAGAGTCAGGACATTGTGTATATATCAGTACATGTGTATAGAGTCAGGACATTATGTATATATCAGTACATGTGTATAGAGTCAGGACATCAGTACATGTGTATAGAGTCAGGACATTGTGTATATATCAGTACATGTGTATAGAGTCAGGACATTGTGTATATATCAGTACATGTGTATAGAGTCAGGACATTGTGTATATATCAGTACATGTGTATAGAGTCAGGACATTGTGTATATATCAGTACATGTGTATAGAGTCAGGACATTGTGTATATATCAGTACATGTGTATAGAGTCAGGACATTGTGTATATATCAGTACATGTGTATAGAGTCAGGACATTGTGTATATATCAGTACATGTGTATAGGGTCAGGACATTGTGTATATATCAGTACATGTGTATAGAGTCAGGAGATTGTGTATATATCAGTACATGTGTATAGAGTCAGGACATTGTGTATATATCAGTACATGTGTATAGAGTCAGGAGATTGTGTATATATCAGTACATGTGTATAGAGTCAGGACATTGTGTATATATCAGTACATGTGTATAGGGTCAGGACATTGTGTATATATCAGTACATGTTTATAGAGTCAGGAGATTGTGTATATATCAGTACATGTGTATAGAGTCAGGACATTGTGTATATATCAGTACATGTGTATAGAGTCAGGACATTGTGTATATATCAGTACATGTGTATAGAGTCAGGACATTGTGTATATATCAGTACATGTATATAGAGTCAGGACATTGTGTATATATCAGTACATGTGTATAGAGTCAGGACATTGTGTATATATCAGTACATGTGTATAGTCAGGACATTGTGTATATATCAGTACATGTGTATAGGGTCAGGACATTGTGTATATATCAGTACATGTGTATAGAGTCAGGACATTGTGTATATATCAGTACATGTGTATAGAGTCAGGACATTGTGTATATATCAGTACATGTGTAGAGAGTCAGGACATTGTGTATATATCAGTACATGTGTATAGAGTCAGGACATTGTGTATATATCAGTACATGTGTATAGGGTCAGGACATTGTGTATATATCAGTACATGTGTATAGAGTCAGGACATTGTGTATATATCAGTACATGTGTATAGGGTCAGGACATTGTGTATATATCAGTACATGTTTATAGAGTCAGGACATTGTGTATATATCAGTACATGTGTAGAGGGTCAGGACATGCTTGTCAGTTTTACTCTGGCACCATTTTGCCTAATTCTGTTCTTTCCCCCACGTCATAGGAAACACACCTTTACACTTGGCAGTCATGATGGGACACAAAGGTGAGTTGAAAACCTGTGTGTGTATGTGTGTGTGTGTATGGGTGTGTATGGGTGTGCGTGTGTGCGTGCCTGTGTATGGGTGTGGGTGTGTGTGTGTGCGTGCGTGCGTGCGTGCGTGCGTGCGCGGATGCATGTTTGTGCGTGTGTGTTTGAGTGTCAGGGATCAGTATTTTTCTTGTGTTTCAATATGTGAAATTATATCTTACTTTGTGGATAATATCTAATACATATTTTCCCTTTGGATTTGAGCTGAGAGTGACAGTGCCGAAAATAAGCTCAATTTAAGCTCTGCTCAGAATATAATCTCAGTTTAAGCTCTGCTCAGAAAATAAACTAATCTTAAACTCTGCTCAGAATATAAACTCAGCTTAAGATCTGCTCAGAAAATAGGCAATGAAACAATCTGGTGCAGAAAGATAGAAATGAAAGGAGAAATAATACATTTGTTTCCATTGAGAGAGAGAATGAATGGCAGAGAAAGAGAGAGAGAATAAAATGAAAGTTGTGCTCTTGACCTCTTAACGTTGCACTGGGCTAAGATATAAAGGCCTGTACTGAACCAGGCTCCCTGCACTGAGGGAGTCCATGCTAAGCCTGCGTTACATAAGCACTAAACGTGCTTATTACGTAATGTGTGTGTGTGTGTGTGTGTGTGTGTGTGTGTGTGTGTGTGTGTGTGTGTGTGTGTGTGTGTGTGTGTGTGTGTGTGTGTGTGTGTGTGTGTGTGTGTGTGGTGGGGAGGGGGTCTCATTTTACAGTCTCTCTCTTTCTCTCTCCCTGTCTGTTTCTCTTTCTATCTTTCTGTTTCTCTCTCTCCTGTGCGTTAGCCTCCCTTGCAATCCCTCGTTCTGTGTGCAGATTATCAAACCACATTAAGTAGAGCATGTAAGAAAGGAACAGGCTCATACAGATCCTTTCCAAAAAATTAGAATATCATGGAAAAGTAGTTTTTTTTCCATAATTCCATTAAAAAATGAAACTTTCATAGATTATAGATTCATTACACACAAAGTGAAATATTTCTAGCCTTTATTTGTTCATTTTTCATAATTTTGGTTTACAGCTCCAGAAAACCCCCAAAACAGTATTTCAAGAAATTAGAATAGTGTGTCGAAAATCAGCATTTACTTCAGTTATTTCAGAGAATGAATGTTTAGACACTCTAATCATCTAATTTACTGAAAACACCTACAAAGTTTGTCTACAGGTGTGTCGTTAAATTGGACAGGTATCTCAGTTTGGTTCAGTATGGGGAAGACTGCAGACTTGACAATTGGCCAGAAGACCATCATTGACACCCTCCAGAAGATGGGTAAGCCACAAAAGGTCATCGCTAAGGAGGCTGGCTGTTCACAGAGTGCAGTGTCCAAGCATATCAATAGAAAGTTTAGTGGAAGGGAAAATGTGGCAGGAGAAGGTGCGCAAGCAAAAGAGATGACCGTAGGCTTCAGCGGATTGTCAAGCAAAGACAATTCCAAAATTTGGCGGAGATGCAGAGGGAGTGGACTGAGGCTGGAGTCAGTGCTTCAAAAACCACCACGTACAGAGTGTGACACTCAGTCTAAAACATTCATTCTCTGAAATAACTGAAGTAAATGCTGATTTTCGATACACTATTCTAATTTCTTGAAATACTGTTTTGGGGTTTTCTGGAGCTGTAAGCCAAAATTATGAAAAATGAAACAAATAAAGGCTAGAAATATTTCACTTTGTGTGTAATGAATCTATAATCTATGAAAGTTTCACTTTTTGAATGGAATTATGGAAAAAAAAAAAACTTTTCCATGATATTCAAATTTTTTGGAAAGGATCTGTATATGTACAGTCAGGTCCATAAGTATTTGGACAGTGACACAATTTTGTTGTTTTGGCTCTGTACTCCAGCACATTATATTTGAAATGGAACAGTGGCTATGAGGTTAAAAGTGCAGACTTTCAGCTTTAATTGAGGGTTTTTATGTCCATATCGGGTGAACTGTGTAGCAATTTCGTTGCATATCCTTTGCATGTCATGACTTCCTGATGTCTGTGACCCAACAACATCAAAAGACTTGATATCTTATTTTCAGGTACTCTTACAAGCGATACTATAATCTCTCTGCATTTGAATGGATCCCTATGGGAATTGGGGGGTGGGACTAGATTAAGCTGTAAATTACACGGGAATAGTATGGAACACATGGTTGGCTAAATGTCTGTAAATCATCAAGGGTCTGAGGTATCAAACTAGCCTAAAACCATCACTCTGCTGCCAGATATGCAGTAGATATGGATGGATCACTTTAAGGGTTGTTTCTCCTGACAAATTTTCCTAAGTCAGGAGAAGAAACCCTTCAAGTGATCCATCCATATCTACTTTATTTGTGGCAGCAGAGTGATGGTTTAAGGCTTGTTTGATACGTCAGACCCTTGATGACTTACAGACATTTAGCCAACCATGTGTTCCACACTGTTCCAGTGTAATTTACAGCTAAATCTAGTCCCACCCCCCAATTCCCATAGAGATCCATTCAAATGCAGAGACGTTATAGTATCGCTTGTAAGAGTACCTGAAAATAAGATATCAAGAGTCTTTTGATGGTGTTGGGTCACAGGCATCAGGAAATCATGACATGCAAAGGATATGCAACCAAATATTAAATATGATAACTGTATTAAAGTTTATGCTAATTTGTCAATTACTTTTGGTCCTCTAAAATGGGGGGGACTATGTATAGAAATGGCTACAATTGCTACACCGTTCACCCGATATGGACGTAAAACCCTTAAATTTAAGCTGAAAGTCTGCACTTTAACCTCATAGCCACTGTTCCGTTTCAAATGCAATGTGCTGGAGTACAGAGCCAAAAAAACTAAAATTGTGTCACTGTCCAAATACCTATGGACCTGACTGTATGTGTGTTACATGTGCTGGACCGTGAGACAAGCGCAGAGGCAACAGCCCTGTCAAAGTGTGGCCAAACCCAGTCCCAGTAACATAATATAACTTATTGATGAGTACAGGCCATTCAGCCCAGCAATGCTTGCCATTTTCCTACCACTAAAGGGTACCTAGCGCTCGCTGTTTACCTACAAACTCGATAGTATCCAGTATCCAGTAGACTGTCCAAACTAGATAGTAGACTGTCCAAACGCTACAGTCAGTCAAACAGTGTGACAAATATAAAAAAAGACTATTAAACTATTAAAAGACCTTTTCACACTTGATAGCACAGGGAGCAGAGAGAAGCTCTTGGTTAAAACCAAAAAAATGTTTAAAAATAGTTTTTCAACTCAGCGAGGTCATTTAAAAAAAAAAAAAAAAAAAAAAACATTCAAAGTGTGTAACCCCTAATGACTGAGTTTATCAGGCTTCACTGTGTGTGTGTGTGTGTGTGTGTGAATCAGAGTATTTACGTGAAGGGAAATGACATCATGTTTTTGGTCATATATAATAATGCTACACAGCATCTTATGTCATCCAAACACAATGACCTGGTTAGAGAATGATTCATGAAGGTACGTCATTTTCATGAGGGCATTATATATATATATATATATATATATATATATACAGATTATATATATATATATATATATATACACTACTCACAAAAAGTTAGGGATATTTGGCTTTCGGGTGAAATTTATGGAAAATGTAAGTTCACGCTACAGTGATATTATACGTATCATGAAAGTAGGGCATTTAAGTAGAAGCATGCAATGGTGATTTCCTCATCTCAAACAATTTATTGAAACAAAAGCCAACAACAGTGGTGGGTATACCACAACAAAAATGTCAATGTCTCAATAACTTGTCATGTGCCCTTGAGCATCAATTACAGCTTGACAACGACGTCTCATGCTGTTCACAAGTCGACTTATTGTCTGCTGAGGCATGGCATCCCACTCTTCTTGAAGGGCGGCCCTCAGGTCATTGAGGTTCTGGGGTACAGAGTTACGAGCCTCTACACGGTGAGTCAGCTGATCCCATAGGTTTTCTATGGGATTCAGGTCTGGAGAAAGTGCAGGCCACTCCATTTGAGGTACCCCAGTCTCCAGCAGCCTTTCCCTAATGATGCGACCTCGATGAGCTGGAGCATTGTCGTCCATGAAGATGAAATTAGGCCTGTGTTGTTCATGCAGGGGCACAATGACTGGATTAATGATGTTATTCAGGTAGTATGGGCTTGTCACTGTACCATTCACAAAGTGTAGGGCAGTTCTGTATTGACTAGACACACCTGCCCACACTGTAACACCGCCACCACCAAAGGGTCGTCTGGTGACAACAGTGGCTGATGCATAGCGCTCTCCTTGACGTCTCCAACATCGTTGGCGGCCATCATTTCTGCTCAACGTGAATCGACTTTCATCAGAGAACAGCACTGAGGCCCACTGGTCCCTCGTCCAGCGTAAATGCTCCCTGGCCCATGCAAGACGATGACGCCTGTGCCTGGTGGTGTGGTCAGGTACCCTTGCAGGTCGTCTAGCACGCAGACCACGCTGATGTAAACGGTTTCGAATGGTCTGACGTGAAACTTGGGTGCCTCTCACCTCCCTTAAATGTGCCTGGAGTTGAGTGGCATTCATCATCCGGTTCCGCAGGGCACTGTTCACAATGAAGCGGTCATCAGTGTGGGATGTGGCCAAACGACGTCCACTTCTATGCCTTTCTGTGATTCTTCCAGTCTCTCTGTATCTCTGTTGCAACCTGCTGATGACACTCTGTGACACTCTAAGCTCAGTGGCCACTTCCCTCTGAGAACATCCTGTTTGAAGCCTCACAATGGCGAGGTACTGTTGATCAATTGTTAGGTGTCGTCTTGGTCTCATGATGTCAAAATGTGAACAGCATGATGAAGAGGACTGTTTAAATACCAATTCTAATTGAACCAGGAAATTTATTGGTCGATTCATGGATCAAACACCTGTTGTGAATTTTGCCGTTCAGCTCCTTGTTAGAGAACAGCAAGTTGTGCAAAAAGTACTGAAACATTGAATAGTTGGACATGTGCATTCAAAAGTTTAGAGAAGGTCAAATTAATTTCACCTGTAAAGGTTATAGTGCATTTTAGGTTCATCCTGAAATTTCACCCGAAAGCCGAATATCCCTAACTTTTTGTGAGTAGTGTATATATATATATATATATATATATATATATATATATATAAAATCTGTATATATTTACAATATTCATAAACAATTTTGTACATGTTTTATATAGCACTTTTTATAGCTCACTGTAAATATCACCACTGTCCTTCCACCTGGAGGTGTGGTGCAATCCCAGAAGTCCCGTGTCCTCTCTCTTCCGCTATGCAGAGTGCGCCCACCTGCTCCTGGCCCACAATGCCCCTGTGAAGATGAAGAACGCCCAGGGGTGGAGCCCGCTTGCTGAGGCCATCAGCTATGGAGACAGGCAAATGAGTAAGAGCCCAACCTTTAACCTTTAACCTTTAACCCCTAACCGCTTCTCCCCACACTGCAACCCATCAGCGCCATTCCATACTGTTGAGTATGCTTGTTGAGTACACTGGATTAGAAAGTTGTTAAGTTGGCAAGATTTCCTCTAAATGTAGTGTACTTAAAATCCATGGATAAAGCTATTTCCAGGGCTTCGCTGAGTATATTTGGGAGCATAATTTTCAAGAAGTAAATGGACATTTTGGTTCCATCAATATGACGAGCAGCTTCCCTGTAAAAATGAGGCGCAGCTTTGCTTGGTTTTTTTGGGGCTGTTGTGTGGTCTGAAGAACATGTAAGGCTGTTTATTACAGTGTGTGCGTGTGCGTGTGCGTGTGCGTGTGCAGTCACAGCCCTGCTGAGGAAGCTGAAGCTGCAGTCCAGAGAGAGTGTGGAGGATAAGAGGCCTCGACTGCTGAAGGCCCTGAGGGAGGTGAGGACCTGTCAATCACATCAACACTTCCATATATGGCCATTCATTTACATAAACACTATCATTTATACACCTGTCAATCACATCAACATGTCCATATATGGCCATTCATTTACATAAACACTAACATTTATACACCTGTCAATCACATCAACATGTCCGTATATGGCCATTCATTTACATAAACACTAACATTTATACACCTGTCAATCACATCAACATGTCCATATATGGCCATTCATTTACATAAACACTAACATTTATACACCTGTCAATCACATCAACATGTCCATATATGGCCATTCATTTACATAAACACTAACATTTATACACCTGTCAATCACATCAACATGGCCATTCATTTACATAAACACTATCATTTATACACCTGTCAATCACATCAACATGTCCGTATATGGCCATTCATTTACATAAACACTATCATTTATACACCTGTCAATCACATCAACATGTCCATATATGGCCATTCATTTACATAAACACTAACATTTATACACCTGTCAATCACATCAACACGCCCATATACGGCCATTCATTTACATAAACACTAACATTTATACACCTGTCAATCACAACAACTGTTTAAACATTTACATGTATATAATTTCTGTTTATTACTTGCACATTTACAAATTTATACATTCACACACACACACACACACACTCACACAGGCACACACATAGACACGCGCACACACACACACACACACACACATAATCTGAAGTTTGTCTTTTTCTCTTTTAAGTTGGGAGACTTTTACCTAGAGGTTCAATGGGATTTTCAGAGCTGGGGTAAGTTTGGTAATTCACTGGGGTAAATAACTGGGTAACTCAGGTGTGTTAGTTTACTGGGGTAAATAACGGGGTAACTCAGGTGTGTTACAGTTTACTGGGGTAAATAACGGGGTAACTCAGGTGTGTTAGCTTACTGGGGTAAATAGCGGGGTAACTCAGGTGTGTTCGTTTACTGGGGTAAATAACGGGGTAACTCAGGTGTGTTACAGTTTACTGGGGTAAATAACGGGGTAACTCAGGTGTGTTAGTTTACTGGGGTAAATAACGGGGTAACTCAGGTGTGTTACAGTTTACTGGGGTAAATAATGGGGTAACTCAGGTGTGTTAGTTTACTGGGGTAAATAACGGGGTAACTCAGGTGTGTTACAGTTTACTGGGGTAAATAATGGGGTAATTCAAGTGTGTTAGTTTACTGGGGTAAATAACAGGGTAACTCAGGTGTGTTAGTTTACTGGGGTAAATAACGGGGTAACTCAGGTGTGTTACAGTTTACTGGGGTAAATAACGGGGTAACTCAGGTGTGTTAGTTTACTGGGGGTCTGGTACTGGAGCACTTCTCACTGCACAGGTACAGTTATAGGCAACAGCTCCAGACATAAAATCCCTCCAGCAAACCCCCCCTCCCCCCCCCCCCCCCCTCCGTTGGGGGTTGCTAGGCGCAGCGCTCATTATGGGATGGATGATTCACTGCAGCAGGTTGGAGAAAGGTGCTGACTGCAGGTTTAATTTGTTTTTAATTAATTTGCTTTTTTCTCTCTCTCTTTCTCTCTGGCGTTAGTCCCCCTGCTGTCTCGGATCCTGCCCTCTGATGCCTGTAAAATCTACAAGCAGGGCATTAATATCAGGTTTGGGCTGTACTGTGTATAATCTACAAGCAGGGCATTAATATCAGGTTTGGGCTGTACTGTGTATAATCTACAAGCAGGGCATTAATATCAGGGTTGGGCTGTACTGTGTATAATCTACAAGCAGGGCATTAATATCAGGTTTGGGCTGTACTGTGTATAATCTACAAGCAGGGCATTAATATCAGGTTTGGGCTGTACTGTGTATAATCTACAAGCAGGGCATTAATATCAGGGTTGGGCTGTACTGTGTAAAATCTACAAGCAGGGCATTAATATCAGGGTTGGGCTGTACTGTGTATAATCTACAAGCAGGGCATTAATATCAGGTTTGGGCTGTACTGTGTATAATCTACAAGCAGGGCATTAATATCAGGTTTGGGCTGTACTGTGTATAATCTACAAGCAGGGCATTAATATCAGGTTTGGGCTGTACTGTGTATAATCTACAAGCAGTGTATTAATATCAGGTTTGGGCTGTACTGTGTATAATCTACAAGCAGGGCATTAATATCAGGTTTGGGCTGTACTCTGTATAATCTACAAGCAGGGCATTAATATCCGGTTTGGGCTGTACTCTGTATAATCTACAAGCAGGGCATTAATATCAGGGTTGGGCTGTACTGTGTATAATCTACAAGCAGGGCATTAATATCAGGTTTGGGCTGTACTGTGTATAATCTACAAGCAGGGCATTAATATCAGGTTTGGGCTGTACTGTGTATAATCTACAAGCAGGGCATTAATATCAGGTTTGGGCTGTACTGTGTATAATCTACAAGCAGTGTATTAATATCAGGTTTGGGCTGTACTGTGTATAATCTACAAGCAGGGCATTAATATCAGGTTTGGGCTGTACTCTGTATAATCTACAAGCAGGGCATTAATATCAGGTTTGGGCTGTACTGTGTATAATCTACAAGCAGTGTATTAATATCAGGTTTGGGCTGTACTGTGTATAATCTACAAGCAGGGCATTAATATCAGGTTTGGGCTGTACTCTGTATAATCTACAAGCAGGGCATTAATATCAGGTTTGGGCTGTACTGTGTAAAATCTACAAGCAGGGCATTAATATCAGGGTTGGGCTGTACTGTGTATAATCTACAAGCAGGGCATTAATATCAGGTTTGGGCTGTACTGTGTAAAATCTACAAGCAGGGCATTAATATCAGGGTTGGGCTGTACTGTGTATAATCTACAAGCAGGGCATTAATATCAGGTTTGGGCTGTACTGTGTATAATCTACAAGCAGGGCATTAATATCAGGTTTGGGCTGTACTGTGTATAATCTACAAGCAGGGCATTAATATCAGGTTTGGGCTGTACTCTGTATAATCTACAAGCAGGGCATTAATATCAGGTTTGGGCTGTACTCTGTATAATCTACAAGCAGGGCATTAATATCCGGTTTGGGCTGTACTGTGTAAAATCTACAAGCAGGGCATTAATATCAGGTTTGGGCTGTACTGTGTATAATCTACAAGCAGGGCATTAATATCAGGTTTGGGCTGTACTGTGTATAATCTACAAGCAGGGCATTAATATCAGGTTTGGGCTGTACTGTGTATAATCTACAAGCAGGGCATTAATATCAGGTTTGGGCTGTACTCTGTATAATCTACAAGCAGGGCATTAATATCAGGTTTGGGCTGTACTCTGTATAATCTACAAGCAGGGCATTAATATCCGGTTTGGGCTGTACTGTGTATAATCTACAAGCAGGGCATTAATATCAGGGTTGGGCTGTACTCTGTATAATCTACAAGCAGGGCATTAATATCAGGTTTGGGCTGTACTGTGTATAATCTACAAGCAGGGCATTAATATCAGGTTTGGGCTGTACTCTGTATAATCTACAAGCAGGGCATTAATATCAGGTTTGGGCTGTACTGTGTATAATCTACAAGCAGGGCATTAATATCAGGGTTGGGCTGTACTGTGTATAATCTACAAGCAGGGCATTTATATCAGGTTTGGGCTGTACTCTGTATAATCTACAAGCAGGGCATTAATATCAGGGTTGGGCTGTACTGTGTATAATCTACAAGCAGGGCATTAATATCAGGGTTGGGCTGTACTGTGTATAATCTACAAGCAGGGCATTTATAGTCACAATGTGCAGAAATGAGCACAACAGAGTGTAATATTATGGAAGCCCTGAAGCTGAAGGTGAAAACATTTTTTTGGAGTGCTATCTCGTTTATACGAGATAGTAAGTCGTTTGTACGAGATATAACTCCGCTCTGAACCGATTTCAATGTGCATTTTAAGTGCAATTAAAGCTATTTTTGAGTCCTTGCTTGTGTAGGCTACTTCGTGTGTCATTTGAACATGGGGAGCGGGGGCAAAACACTTTAAAATATAGGCTAACGACGTTGCTCAAAAACACGATTGTCTTCTGCGTTTTTAACTGCATTGTGTATTGGATGAGTGATGCATCTATTATAGAGATAATATGCAGAAATGTAGCATGGCTATAATTACAAAATGAGCTGGAATTCTTAGAGCAAAATGCAAGTATTCCACGTGGCTTTTAGCACGTTTCGCTGCCCTCGCTTTTCTTACCCACGGCTAAACCTCCCTTATTTTAATGCTATACATATAGGCCACAGTAATATTTGCTGATGTGTCTTTATGGGGATATTGTATTTAGGCCATAATATTAAGTTAATTTAGGCCTACTTATATAATGTAGGCTACTCTCATTCTCAGTTCTTGCAGCAAAAAACCTAGGTTTTATTTATTTTTTATTTGGCTTGGTATAAACGTAAGAGTTGTCAAAATGTTGTCAGGATTATGATAAGCTATGGTAAAGGCATCATATCTCTCAGTGGATGTTTAATAATGCTAGACTGCATGGCATATGATGCATTTCATAGATAACTGTGAGCAATTAGGACTCCAAACTTTAACAATAATGTTAATTTGTATTGCATTAGACTATAGCCTAGGCTACAGCCTGCCGCAGTGCATAGTTACGTACATGTATATGACTTGGTTATGTCATATGCACATCTAATTCTATACGGTGGATCACACTGCATTGTCGGTGAAGCTGATCTCCTGGATAAGGAAGCTGTGGGCTAACCCCAGTAAAACTGCATACCTCGGCTACGACTTCTTAAGAAAAGCAAAGGTATCTAAGCGTGTGAAAGTATCTAAGTGTCTATAAGAATTCCATCTCATTTTGTAATTATAGCTGGGCTACATTTCTGCAGAATGCGATATCCTGGAATAAAACTATGGGTTTGCGTTCATTATTACCCCGTCAATTACACTTACCCCATCCATGGTGTCCCCCTAATGGAACTCGTTGACGTCCCAATTATAGTAGCTTATTAATATTTCTCTGAAATGTTATATTAATTTAGGCCGACAACTAATTAATACATTTTGACAACTCCTGTAGGCTAGCCTAGTTAAAAGGGCATTTTACAAATAGGATAGCTGTTCTGGGGAATTTGGAAATAAAGTAATCGTCCATTTTTACGAAAATTAGTTGAGAGTTAAGCGAGTTAATTCTTATTCATCAGGGGAGGTCTGCATCTGTCAATACACCAAAATACGCTGATCTTGACTGCATAATATGGCGGACGTGCAGAAATCTGAGCGGTGTCTAGGTTTCTATGGACTGAGCAACCAATGATCATAGCTGACCCTGTCCTTTTCATGTTACAGGAAATAAATACGAGACGTAAAATAATTCATATTTATTTATTTCATTATCTATTTAATTTATTGTGTCACATTTAGTCTTCCGAATCCCCGCGCCCAGAAAGAAACGTAACCATACTGCCCTCTCCTGGCGAGAATGAGAACATCTTTCCTATTACTGATACAATTGCACTGTAAAATAGGCTAACGATTTGTAGATTAACTGTAGAATAATCTCTAATAAAATACTATAAACACCACATGTTGCAACTAATATTATCTCTATAACCGATGCATCATTCATCCAATACACAACACAGTTAAAAACGGGTTTTTGAGTAACATTAGCCGATATTTTAAAGTGTTTTGTCCCCGCTCCCCATGTTCAAATGACGTACAAAGTAGCCCACACAAGCATGGACTCAAAAATGGCTTTAATTGCACTTAAAATGCACGTTGAAATCAGTTCAGAGCGGCGTTATATCTCGTACAAATGTCTTACTATCTCGGATAAACAAGATAGTAAGTCGTTTATACTCATACTATTTTTTTCACCTTGCGCTTCAGGGCTTCCGTATAATATTGATATGCAACAGTGTAATATTAATTGTGAGCATATTGACACGTACGGCACACAAGGCATAGTATTTATGCTTCTGCATTATGGTCTGGCAGGATGAGGTGATGTTAGGGGTTAGGGGTTATGGTCTGGCAGGGTGAGGTGATGTTAGGGGTTATGGTTAGGGGTTATGGTCTGGCAGGGTGAGGTGATGTTAGGGGTTAGGGGTTATGGTCTGGCAGGGTGAGGTGATGTTAGGGTTAGGGGTTATGGTCTGGCAGGGTGAGGTGATGTTAGGGGTTATGGTTAGGGGTTATGGTCTGGCAGGGTGAGGTGATGTTAGGGGTTAGGGGTTATGGTCTGGCAGGGTGAGGTGATGTTAGGGGTTAGGGGTTATGGTTAGGGGTTATGGTCTGGCAGGGTGAGGTGATGTAGCATCTGTTCTGGCAGGTTGGACACCACCCTCATCGACTTCACCGACATGAAATGTCAGCGTGGGGATCTGAGTTTCACCTTCAGGGGCGACGCCCCTCCCCCAAAATCCTTTGTGGTTCTGGACAACGAGCAGAAGGTCTATCAGCGCATTCACCATGAGGTAAGAGAGAAAGAGGGAGGGAGGGAGCGACAGAGCGACAGACAGATGGTGAGAGGCAGAGAGGGAGGGAGAGAGTGAGTGGGGAGGGAGGGAGAGAGTGAGTTGGGGGGGAGAGAGTTGGGGGGGAGAGAGATGGGGGGGGTGTTTGTGTTAGTGAGGTTTGTCCCTTGGCCTGCATGCTGATGACATCATTTCCTGTCCCAGGAGTCAGAGATGGAGACGGAGGAGGAAGTGGATATCCTGATGAGTAGTGATATTTACTCGGCCACGCTCTCCACCAAATCCATCAGCTTCTCCCGCACACAGTCCGGGTGGCTTTTCAGAGAAGACAAGACGGTACGTACGCATGTACGCACGCACACGCACACGCACACACACACACACACACATACACGCACACATACACGCACACACACATACACGTACGCGCACACACACACATGCATAGACAAACGCATATGCACATGTACATGAATGCTTACACATGAATGCGCAAACGTACACACGCACGTACACACACACTGCAAAAAAGTCTTAACTGTTTGCCTTGTAATGACAATTAAAATCTTTTTTTCTCAAGTAGAAAATATTTTCTTGTTACTCTTTGCAAGTTAAATTTTCTTTCGCCGTTGGCCAATCTGAGGCAAACTATCTGGCTTCATTGGCAATATTTTTGTCTTATTTAGAAAAACAGTAATAGAAGTAATATTTAAAGTCAAAATATAAGGCTAAAATACTTGATTGACAAATGTTTTTGTTTTTTCAGTACACACACTCACGTGCTGTGTTGAACGGTCTCTGTAGTTGTACACACACGCACACACTGTGTTAAACGGTTTCTGTAGTTGTACACACACACTCGGTGTTAAACAGTCGCTGTAGTTGTACACACGTACACACACACACACACACACATACACTCTGCGTTAAACAGTCTCTGTGGTTGCGGTCGAGGCAGGAGCAGGTGGGCAGTTTCTTGGCGGACTGCTTTGCGGTAAACGGCCTGGTTCTGGAGTCCAGGAAGCGGCGGGAGCACCTGAATGAGGAGGACATTCTGAGAAACAAGGCCATCATGGAGACCTGGAGCAAGGGGGGGAACACAGCCCAGCACAGCTACGAGGTGCCCTACCTATCTGTACAGCAGTATATACACTGCCCGGCCCTACCTATCTGTACAGCAGTATATACACTGCCCGGCCCTACATGTCTGTACATCAGTATATACACTGCCCGGCCCTACCTATCTGTACAGCAGTATATACACTGCCCGGCCCTACATATCTGTACATCAGTATATACACTGCCCGGCCCTACATGTCTGTACAGCAGTATATACACTGCCCGGCCCTACATGCCTGTACATCAGTATATACACTGCCCGGCCCTACATATCTGTACATCAGTATATACACTGCCCGGCCCTACATGCCTGTACATCAGTATATACACTGCCCGGCCCTACATTTCTGTACATCAGTATATACACTGCCCGGCCCTACATGTCTGTACATCAGTATATACACTGCCCGGCCCTACCTATCTGTACAGCAGTATATACACTGCCCGGCCCTACCTATCTGTACATCAGTATATACACTGCCCAGCCCTACATGTCTGTACATCAGTATATACACTGCCCGGCCCTACCTATCTGTACATCAGTATATACACTGCCCGGCCCCTACCTATCTGTACAGCAGTATATACACTGCCCGGCCCTACATGTCTGTACATCAGTATATACACTGCCCGGCCCTACATGTCTGTACAGCAGTATATACACTGCCCGGCCCTACATATCTGTACAGCAGTATATACACTGCCCGGCCCTACATATCTGTACAGCAGTATATACACTGCCCGGCCCTACATATCTGTACAGCAGTATATACACTGCCCGGCCCTACATGTCTGTACATCAGTATATACACTGCCCGGCCCTACATGTCTGTACATCAGTATATACACTGCCCGGCCCTACATATCTGTACAGCAGTATATACACTGCCCGGCCCTACATATCTGTACAGTAGTATATACACTGCCCGGCCCTACATGTCTGTACATCAGTATATACACTGCCCGGCCCTACCTATCTGTACAGCAGTATATACACTGCCCGGCCCTACATATCTGTACATCAGTATATACACTGCCCGGCCCTACATGTCTGTACAGCAGTATATACACTGCCCGGCCCTACATGCCTGTACATCAGTATATACACTGCCCGGCCCTACATGCCTGTACATCAGTATATACACTGCCCGGCCCTACATGCCTGTACATCAGTATATACACTGCCCGGCCCTACATATCTGTACATCAGTATATACACTGCCCGGCCCTACATGCCTGTACATCAGTATATACACTGCCCGGCCCTACATATCTGTACATCAGTATATACACTGCCCGGCCCTACATGTCTGTACATCAGTATATACACTGCCCGGCCCTACATGTCTGTACAGCAGTATATACACTGCCCGGCCCTACCTATCTGTACATCAGTATATACACTGCCCGGCCCTACATGTCTGTACATCAGTATATACACTGCCCGGCCCTACCTATCTGTACATCAGTATATACACTGCCCGGCCCTACCTATCTGTACAGCAGTATATACACTGCCCGGCCCTACATGTCTGTACATCAGTATATACACTGCCCGGCCCTACATGTCTGTACAGCAGTATATACACTGCCCGGCCCTACCTATCTGTACAGCAGTATATACACTGCCCGGCCCTACATATCTGTACAGCAGTATATACACTGCCCGGCCCTACATATCTGTACAGCAGTATATACACTGCCCGGCCCTACATATCTGTACAGCAGTATATACACTGCCCGGCCCTACATATCTGTACAGCAGTATATACACTGCCCGGCCCTACATGTCTGTACATCAGTATATACACTGCCCGGCCCTACATGTCTGTACATCAGTATATACACTGCCCGGCCCTACATATCTGTACAGCAGTATATACACTGCCCGGCCCTACATGCCTGTACATCAGTATATACACTGCCCGGCCCTACATATCTGTGCATCAGTATATACACTGCCCGGCCCTACATATCTGTACATCAGCATATACACTGCCCGGCCCTACATATCTGTACATCAGCATATACACTGCCCGGCCCTACCTATCTGTACAGCAGCATATACACTGCCCGGCCCTACATGTCTGTACATCAGTATATACACTGCCCGGCCCTACCTATCTGTACATCAGTATATACACTGCCCGGCCCTACATATCTGTGCATCAGTATATACACTGCCCGGCCCTACATGTCTGTACATCAGTATATACACTGCCCGGCCCTACATGTCTGTACATCAGTATATACACTGCCCCGGCCCTACATATCTGTACATCAGTATATACACTGCCCGGCCCTACATATCTGTGCATCAGTATATACACTGCCCGGCCCTACATATCTGTACATCAGTATATACACTGCCCGGCCCTACATATCTGTACATCAGCATATACACTGCCCGGCCCTACATGTCTGTACATCAGTATATACACTGCCCGGCCCTACATATCTGTGCATCAGTATATACACTGCCCGGCCCTACATATCTGTACATCAGTATATACACTGCCCGGCCCTACATATCTGTACATCAGCATATACACTGCCCGGCCCTACATAT
>CM056379.1:6256451-6281451 GCA_029718625.1 Synaphobranchus kaupii
TCATTCCACAGGCAGAGGGCGCTGTGGCAACTGCAGATCCTCATTCCACAGGCAGAGGGCACTGTGGTGACCGTTTCACTGAGCCACTGCAGTCATACTGCCATAAGTGCATTAAGATGGCAGATGGTTATGGAAATGAATGGAACATCAGCAGAAGCTTTCCGCCTCACTGTGAATGCAGGAGTCCTGTCTGTCTCTCATTCGTCAACTTTGTACAATTCAGGAAAAAAAAAAAAAACAGCAAGTGTGCAGCTACAATTGTTTCTTTTGCTAAAGATTAAAAATGTATATGTACAGAAAAAAAAACCTGCAATGAAATAGTATTTAAACATTTTTACTGATTAAAAGACAAACCGACATTCACCTCTGCAGGGTGTTCCAAGTACCTCACCTTTCAAGTGTGGCTGTCTCTCTGTTGGGTGGGGTTAGGGTGTGGCTCTGTGTTGGGTTAGGGTGTGGCTGTCTGTTGGGGTTGAGAATTCTGTTCATTCATGAAACGTGAGCAGAACGAATTTGTACGTAAATCGTTCGTGTTAGCAAATTTGTTCGTTTTCGTATCAGATTTGTTCGGACGTACTAACAAGTTTTACACCTGCTCGGGACCACGTGTACCGCGTTCGTAAATTCATAATGCCGCTAAATGTAGCTTCTGAGTGATAATTAAAATATGAATTTATTTTTATTTTCTGTTAAATTCACAAGACTAAATGTAGCCTTTAAAATACACATTGCTAACGTAATAAATTATGATTGTAAAAAGCAAACACGCCTATTAATCAAGTGTAGGCTATGAAGCTGTTTAATTAGACCCATAACGTAAGCTAATGAACGCTCCCAGTAGCCTGCTTTTTTTCTAAATTGCTATAAATTTAAATTATACATAACCTTACATAGGCTATGCTAATTAAAACACACATTTAACCAATTAACTAAATTTGCTTTAAAGTAGCTTACATGTCTGTAGCCAGGGTTGCAATTGTGATCAACAGCATAATCCAGCTAATGCCAGCGTAGCCTACATCCAGTTCCCCTACGAGATGCAAAGCCAGGTGGAGGTAATGCAGGGTTTTTATGAAATTACCAACCTGTCCAATGTTATCGGTGCCAGACTGCACACCCCAGTGAACGTTTTTGTTGAAGTCGGTGAAACGGCGTCTCAATATTAAAAGTGAAAGTTTTTTAACCGGTAGAATAGTAGCCAGGCTATATCCCAGTAAAACCTGAGCTTGTTTTTAACCGGTAGAATAGTAGCCAGGCTATATCCCAGTAAAACCTGAGCTTGATTCTGGGTTTTGCTCAGTGGGACACGGACACGCACATCAATGTGACCGCATTTAGAATGCGCCAGAGAGATTCTAAAATAAGGTAGCCGATATGATTACCCGATTTCAAACCACAACTCAGACGCACAGAACCCCAACAAAATTACAAAATGAGTAACGTTTCATTTATTTCCAGGCTGCGATAAAGCAATGTGCTCACCGATGCAGACGTGGATGCACAGCTATGCGTTTCTTCACCTCCAATTTAATGTCAATCCATTTATTTATTTTATTTTACTATTTTAACATAGTGTGAGGGGTGATCCTGTATTGATGGTACGTTATCTCCTGCTAGGCCTTTACTTTCCCAGTTCATGACACCGGTACTGACAATACTAAACTATTTTTTTCCATGATTGAACATCTGCTAATAAAACTTCGATTCCAGTGTCAGAATAATTCTTCCTTTGCTTTTTCTGGGCTATTTTGACTAGGTATGGACCTTTAAGTGGAAGTGACAGCCTCCATATAAGGCAATTCATGGGTGTGGATTTATGCTAATTACAAAATAACGTGGACACGCTTCGTGCGTGAATACGAAAAAAATCTGCCTTTCGCGCATATTTAGGAACGCTTCATGAATGAGGCCCATTGTTTGTATATTAGCTTGGGTAAAGGGCTAATCTGTAAACTCTGCGCACATAAGCGCATGCATGGCCCAAACTTACAACTGCACGCACGCACGCCCCAAACTTACAACTGCACTGTCAAGTCACACCCCCTCCCCCATACCATGAACACTACAGCGATGATTCAGAGCTCATTAACACTACAGCGATGATTCAGAGACCATGAACACTACAGCGATGATTCAGAGACCATGAACACTACAGCGATGATTCAGAGCTCATGAACACTACAGCGATGACCCCCCCCCGCCCCAAAGATGATTAACACACCCACGAGCACAAAAGAAAACTCAACTCTGAAAACCAGGGTGCTAAGAACCTCACCTTCATGTTGTAACGTTTATTTGCTTTTGTTCATTTACAAATATCAGTGTGAAGAAAGAAACGGAGGGAACAGGATTCTCACAGGCGTACAGCACACAGGTTTCTCCCAGAAACAAACCCGCTACACCTTCGCCGGGCGGGGCGGGGCGGGGCCAGGGGCAGCTCGCCGGGTTTGAGGTCATAAAAGGGGAAGTTAAGACTGCCTCTGGGGAACAAACAGGCAAACGGTCCTGCTGCTCGTTTAAAAAAGAAAAACAAAAATCAAAAGGAAAAAAACCCATAAAAAAGCTGGAGGAATGGGCGTGGACAATCCCATGGGTAGGCCCACAGAGGGGCGGGGCTAAGCAGAAGACACCTCCCCCCCAAAGGAGAGGGAGTCAGCCAAGAGACACACCCCCTGGGTGCTGGGGTCAGTCGCTCATGTCCATGTCTTCCTCGTGGTGGTCATCACCGTTGACCTTTGACCCCTTCACGTTCTCTGGAGGGGGTAGGGGCTTGGGCGAGGGGGCGGAGTCTGAGTCTCTCTTCTCCTCCCTCTCTTTCTCGCTGTCGTAGCCCTGCTCTTCCTCATCATAGTCTCTGGTCACCTGTGAGAGGAACACACACACGCGTCGCGCACACACACACACACACCAAAATTTTACTGAAGAATTCCTATCATGCTCTGGGGATTTTACAAATTCAAGTGCAAATTTTATTCCTGAATTGACTGAACTAAATGAAATTAAGCCCAAATCTGCTGTTCACAGTGCACCGTTAGTGCACCGTTTTCAGAACGTAAGATTGCATTAGTGATGTAAGCATGGCAGGGCTGTATAGGGACACTGATGGAGGAGGAGGAAGAGGATGGGTGGGTTGCGCACCTGATTGACTTCGGCTTTGTGAGTTTCTGCTTGCAGCTGGCTGGATTTTGAGCGCTGTTGGGGGGGGTCACACATTTGAAACGGCAGTTTAACGACCTGCTTTAAATGTGATCGCCTGTAATTATCAAGCAAATGCAAAAGTAACTCCCTGGCACAAATTTCAACATTGAAATGACGCACACACCTTTTCGCTCTTCTCATCGGACTTCCTCTCCCTCTCTCGTTCCCTCTCTCTCTCCCTCTCCTTCTCTTTGTTCTTCTTCTTCTTGCTGGTGGAGCGCTCTCGCTCGTCCCGGCTGCGGTCCTTCTCTCTCTCCCTCTCCTTCTTCTTTTCCTTTTTGTGCCTGGGGCAGACAGGGGTCAGAAGTCAGAGATCAGAGGTCACCTCCCACAGCACAGTGCCACAGAGGTTGTACATGAAAACCAGGAGGTCACAAATAATTATAATAAATAAAGATTATAACTGTAGAACAGCAGTGTCAATTTCCGACACCAATAATCCGAAACCTTTGGCATGATTTCACCTCACTATGAAGCAATAGCCTCTGATTTGTTAGAAGCTGTTAGAAGCTGCTGTTAGAAGCTGCTGTTAGAAGCTGTTAGAAGCTGCTGTTAGAAGCTGCTGTTAGAAGCTGTTAGAAGCTGCTGTTAGAAGCTGTTAGAAGCTGCTGTTAGAAGCTGCTGTTAGAAGCTGTTAGAAGCTGCTGTTAGAAGCTGCTGTTAGAAGCTGCTGTTAGAAGCTGCTGTTAGAAGCTGCTGTTAGAAGCTGTTAGAAGCTGCTGTTAGAAGCTGCTGTTAGAAGCTGTTAGAAGCTGCTGTTAGAAGCTGCTGTTAGAAGCTGTTAGAAGCTTCTGTTTCTGTCCAACTCATTCAGGGCTCAGATTCAGTAACAGCAGAAAGAGCCTTCAGTGTTGACATGAATCTGACCAACTGATTGGTACACAGACATGTGATGCTGGCCTTGGCCCCGCCCCCTGGACTCACCTCCTGGGGGACGGCGACCGGGACGGCTTCCTCCTGGGAGACCTGCTGGCACTGCGACTCCGCCGGCGCCTCCTGCAGGAGAACACCGCAATAAACACGCATTACACCACACAACCCGCAATAAGCGCGCATTACACCACACAACCCGCAATAAGCGCGCATTACACCACACAACCCGCAATAAACGCGCATTACACCACACAACCCGCAATAAGCGCGCATTACACCACACAACCCGCAATAAACGCGCATTACACCACACAACCCGCAATAAGCGCGCATTACACCACACAACCCGCAATAAACGCGCATTACACCACACAACCCGCAATAAGCGCGCATTACACCACACAACCCGCAATAAACGCGCATTACACCACACAACCCGCAATAAACGCGCATTACACCACACAACCCGCAATAAGCGCGCATTACACCACACAACCCGCAATAAACGCGCATTACACCACACAACCCGCAATAAACGCGCATTACACCACACAACCCGCAATAAGCGCGCATTACACCACACAACCCGCAATAAGCGCGCATTACACCACACAACCCGCAATAAGCGCGCATTACACCACACAACCCTCAATAAGCGCGCATTACACCACACAACCCGCAATAAACGCGCATTACACCACACAACCCGCAATAAGCGCGCATTACACCACACAACCCGCAATAAACGCGCATTACACCACACAACCCGCAATAAGCGCGCATTACACCACACAACCCGCAATAAGCGCGCATTACACCACACAACCCTCAATAAGCGCGCATTACACCACACAACCCGCAATAAGCGCGCATTACACCACACAACCCGCAATAAGCGCGCATTACACCACACAACCCACAATAAACATGCATTACACCACACAACCCGCAATAAGCGCGCATTACACCACACAACCCGCAATAAGCGCGCATTACACCACACAACCCGCAATAAACGCGCATTACACCACACAACCCGCAATAAGCGCGCATTACACCACACAACCCGCAATAAACGCGCATTACACCACACAACCCGCAATAAACGCGCATTACACCACACAACCCGCAATAAGCGCGCATTACACCACACAACCCGCAATAAACGCGCATTACACCACACAACCCGCAATAAGCGCGCATTACACCACACAACCCGCAATAAGCGCGCATTACACCACACAACCCGCAATAAGCGCGCATTACACCACACAACCCGCAATAAACGCGCATTACACCACACAACCCGTAATAAGCGCGCATTACACCACACAACCCTCAATAAGCGCGCATTACACCACACAACCCGCAATAAACGCGCATTACACCACACAACCCGCAATAAACGCGCATTACACCACACAACCCGCAATAAGCGCGCATTACACCACACAACCCGCAATAAACGCGCATTACACCACACAACCCGCAATAAACGCGCATTACACCACACAACCCGCAATAAACGCGCATTACACCACACAACCCGCAATAAGCGCGCATTACACCACACAACCCGCAATAAGCGCGCATTACACCACACAACCCGCAATAAACGCGCATTACACCACACAACCCGCAATAAGCGCGCATTACATTGGATCTATGCTAGATGTCCAATATATTGCTGTAACAAATAAAGCATCAACATTAGGTGCATCGACCTTGCAAACCGTCAGTACGGCCGAAAGTTATTGATATTACTCTTCGCTTGTGCTCTTATTAGTAACAACCATGATGGTAATAGAGTTAACTTCGCTAACGCTAGCTATCATAGCTGCCTATACCTGCTGCAGACAGCTCGTCTGAAGCCAGAAAACATCTCCCAAACTTTTCTTACTGTTCATGTATGCTTACTGTTCATAGTAAACTGTTCATAAACGTTTTATTTTATTGTGTAACTGGTAACACAACATGTAAAGACATGTTGGTTCTGTTGAATGCTCAAGTCAATCTGTTGTTTCTAAAAAATAATAATAATTTTAAAAAGCATAATACTCTTCAAACTTTACATGCAGCATTATTAAGTGTATATCGTGATATACACTTAATATCGAGCAATATAAAAAATATTATCGTGATACAATTTTTTCGCAATATCGCCCACCCCTACCTGTGACTGAGCTGTACGTACCCTCTTATGCTGCGTGACCTGCGGGAGGCGCTGTATATCGCCCAGCCCTACCTCTGACTGAGCTGTACGTACCTGCTTATGCTGCGTGACCTGCGGGAGGCGCTGTTTATCGCCCAGCCCTACCTCTGACTGAGCTGTACGTACCTGCTTATGCTGCGTGACCTGCGGGAGGCGCTGTTTATCGCCCAGCCCTACCTCTGACTGAGCTGTACGTACCTGCTTATGCTGCGTGACCTGCGGGAGGCGCTGTATATCGCCCAGCCCTACCTCTGACTGAGCTGTACATACCTGCTTATGCTGCGTGACCTGTGGGAGGCGCTGTATATCGCCCAGCCCTACCTCTGACTGAGCTGTACGTACCTGCTTATGCTGCGTGACCTGTGGGAGGCGCTGTATATCGCCCAGCCCTACCTCTGACTGAGCTGTACGTACCTGCTTATGCTGCGTGACCTGCGGGAGGCGCTGTATATCGCCCAGCCCTACCTCTGACTGAGCTGTACGTACCTGCTTATGCTGCGTGACCTGCGGGAGGCGCTGTATATCGCCCAGCCCTACCTCTGACTGAGCTGTACGTACCTGCTTATGCTGCGTGACCTGCGGGAGGCGCTGTATATCGCCCAGCCCTACCTCTGACTGAGCTGTACGTACCTGCTTATGCTGCGTGACCTGCGGGAGGCGCTGTATATCGCCCAGCCCTACCTGTGACTGAGCTGTACGTACCTGCTTATGCTGCGTGACCTGCGGGAGGCGCTGTAGCTCTTGGGCGGAGTTCTGGAGCGCTTCTTCTCTTTCTCCTCCTTCTTCTTTCTGTCCCTGAGGAAGAGTGGAAGAGGATGAAGCCCTGCGCTCAGTCACCCAAGAGCAGTGACACGGCCACCAGTGCGCTAGACTCACCTGGACTTGCTGTCTGACCCCTGACCCCTCTCTTTTGAGCGGGACCTCCTCCTGTGGGGGCTCTTCGACCGCCGCCTGGACCGCGACCGGGACCGGGACCGCCTGCACAGCGAGGTAAATGCCGTTAAACCAACATGCTCATAACATGCTTATAACAGCTTTATAACGGTGCTCATAACATGTTCATAAAGGTGCTCATAACACGCTGATAAAGAGTGTTCCTCTAACTCATGGCTGTGTCAAACTGCAGTGTGATAAGTGCTGAGTGACAGTACACCCTCATCGCGCTCCTCAATCCATAACACAGGGTCTGCTGGGAAATTATCAGCAACCAGCTTAGACCCAAGAAACCAGATGAGGACAGTTAACTGTAATCGGATGCTTTAGTTCATCTGAATCAGTCCGTGTGAGGACAGTTAACTGTAATCGGATGCTTTAGTTCATCTGAATCAGTCCATGTGAGGCCAGTTAACTGTAATCGGATGCTTTAGTTCATCTGAATCAGTCCATGTGAGGACAGTTAACTGTAATCGGATGCTTTAGTTCATCTGAATCAGTCCGTGTGAGGACAGTTAACTGTAATGGGATGCTTTAGTTCATCTGAATCAGTCCGTGTGAGGACAGTTAACTGTAATGGGATGCTTTAGTTAATCTGAATCAGTCCATGTGAGGACAGTTAACTGTAATGGGATGCTTTAGTTCATCTGAATCAGTCCGTGTGAGGACAGTTAACTGTAATGGGATGCTTTAGTTCATCTGAATCAGTCCGTGTGAGGACAGTGAACTGTAATCGGATGCTTTAGTTCATCTGAATCAGTCCGTGTGAGGACAGTTAACTGTAATCGGATGCTTTAGTTCATCTGAATCAGTCCATGTGAGGCCAGTTAACTGTAATGGGATGCTTTAGTTCATCTGAATCAGTCCGTGTGAGGACAGTTAACTGTAATGGGATGCTTTAGTTCATCTGAATCAGTCCGTGTGAGGACAGTGAACTGTAATCGGATGCTTTAGTTCATCTGAATCAGTCCGTGTGAGGACAGTTAACTGTAATCGGATGCTTTAGTTCATCTGAATCAGTCCATGTGAGGACAGTTAACTGTAATGGGATGCTTTAGTTCATCTGAATCAGTCCATGTGAGGACAGTTAACTGTAATGGGATGCTTTAGTTCATCTGAATCAGTCCGTGTGAGGACAGTTAACTGTAATGGGATGCTTTAGTTCATCTGAATCAGTCCGTGTGAGGACAGTGAACTGTAATCGGATGCTTTAGTTCATCTGAATCAGTCCGTGTGAGGACAGTTAACTGTAATGGGATGCTTTAGTTCATCTGAATCAGTCCGTGTGAGGACAGTTAACTGTAATGGGATGCTTTAGTTCATCTGAATCAGTCCATGTGAGGACAGTTAACTGTAATGGGATGCTTTAGTTCATCTGAATCAGTCCATGTGAGGACAGTTAACTGTAATGGGATGCTTTAGTTCATCTGAATCAGTCCATGTGAGGACAGTTAACTGTAATCGGATGCTTTAGTTCATCTGAATCAGTCCGTGTGAGGACAGTGAACTGTAATGGGATGCTTTAGTTCATCTGAATCAGTCCATGTGAGGACAGTGAACTGTAATGGGATGCTTTAGTTCATCTGAATCAGTCCATGTGAGGACAGTGAACTGTAATGGGATGCTTTAGTTCATCTGAATCAGTCCATGTGAGGACAGTGAACTGTAATGGGATGCTTTAGTTCATCTGAATCAGTCCATGTGAGGACAGTTAACTGTAATGGGATGCTTTAGTTCATCTGAATCAGTCCGTGTGAGGACAGTTAACTGTAATGGGATGCTTTAGTTCATCTGAATCAGTCCGTGTGAGGACAGTTAACTGTAATGGGATGCTTAGTTCAGGGGAAAGCACCTGTGTCTGGAGCGAGACTGGGACCGTCTGCGGCGGGATCGCGAGCGAGAGCGTGAATGCTTCCTCTTACTGTCTTTCTTATCTGCAGCAACAACATTGAGCACAGTTAGAGAGCACAGGGGACCACAGTTAGAGAGGAGCACAGGGGAGCACAGTTAGAGAGGAGCACAGGGAAACACACTCACTCCCAGGCTCAATGGCTGCGGAGATGAGGGACTGCGCCTCTCTAACGCGCTTCATGGCCTCCTCGATCTCCTTATTGGCCGCATCCGCCTTCAACCCAGGATTGAAGTTCAGGCCTGTGGTCACATGATTCAACCTGTGCAGTGTTCAAACACACAGTCACGGTACAGTGGTAACAGCCACACACACAGTACTAAGGACAGTGGTAACACAGCCACACACACACAGTGTTAACAGTCACACGCGCACACACGCGCACGCACGCGCGCGCACACACACACACACACACACACACACTAAGCACAGTGGTAACACAGTCACACACACACACACACACACACACACTAAACACACACACTAAACACAGTGGTATTTACGGCAGTGATGTCGTTATGCAGTTTTACTCACTTTGGGTCCACAGAGGTCATGAACTTCAGGAGCTGGTCAGCAGCCAGAGACTGAGGAGAGGGAGTTCAGTCAGAGGAGGATGCACTGTCCAATCAAATCGCAGCTCACCCACAAACTCACCCAATCACAGCTCACTCACAATCTCAACCAATCGCAGCTCAGAGTCTCAATCAATCACAGCCCAGAGTAGAGATGTCACGAGAACCGATATTTCGGTACCAAGTCAATTCAAGGGGCAGCATATAAACCTACAAGGGTTCTAGTCTGCCGTTAAATGCTAAAGGAACACGCCTCGACTCGTCGCGAAAAAAAATATTAGTAAGAGTCGTGTATGGAAGTAATTTGCGTTTGAGGCAGATGATCAGGGATTACTAATAGAGGACAATACAACCTCAAAGACAGACATCGAGATTTATTCAAAGAATTCAAGGTGAGTGAGTTTTAAGTCATGTTAACCTTACATTAACAACGTATCCAAAGTGCTATCTTGGTTATCCTTATCCTGAAATACACGTTACCGTTATTTTTGTTTGAGGCAGCTGGCATGCTGTGTAGCCAACTATGTTGCATACGACGTCTACAATGGCTAAATGCTAAAGGCTAACGTAATGTAACCATAGCTCGTAGTAGTAGGCTACCGTCCTTACCGTTCAGTCTGTGTCATCCTGTGTCAGCCAACCATAACAGAAGCTTTTCAGGAGGCACAGAAAACATGACAAAAACTCACATGAAGCAAGGAAAGTGGACAGGACAGTTGCTGAATTCATATGCATGGCTCAAGTTCCTGTCTACAATGTAGAAAAGCATGGATTCCAGCAAATGCTTGAGCAGTTCAACCCCAGATATCAGCTACCAAGTAGAAATTATTTAATGTACACAGAGATCCCCACAATCTACACTGAAACTAGAGGCCTCATAACCCAGCATCTCAGAGAGAAGCCATTTTATGCCTGCACAACAGATCTGTGGACAAGCAGAGCTGCAGACAACTTCATGTCTATTACTGTGCAGTATATAAATGGGAAATGCACTCCTCTGTGTTTAGGCAGTAGCGGCCTGAACACAGAACGCACAGGTGAGAGTCTGAAGGAGGCCTTTGAAGAGAAGATTGAAGAGGAATGGAAGTTAGACATTTCAAGAATGGCAGGCATCACAACAGACGATGCCTCCAACAATAAGAAGGCCTTCAAAGACTACACATGGATCCCACATTCTGCACCTGGCGGTCAACAAAGCCATCAATATTGACAGGGTGCCTGCAGCACTGTCGAAGGTTCGTAAAACCATATCCGCCTTCACCAGATCACCTAAGCTCTCACGTCAACTCGCAAAAAAAAAAAAAAAAACGACGGTCCTTCATATGATATGGTGGAAAGGTTTTTGGAGCAGCAGCAAGCTCTGTGTATGGTGCTAGCAGAGGACAGAAAGAAATGGCACCTGATGCCCAAAGACACTGACATTACAACTTTATAAACTGTGAAAGAAGTCCTGGGACCACCGAGTCCTTTTACTGATGCACTCAGTGGTGACAAACACACGACCCTCTCCTCTGTCTTACCATTGATGTGGAAGATATTCACATGTCTCGGTGACGAAAAGGATCACTCCCCACTTGCGGGGGAGATGAAGGGTTCAATCAAAGAGTATCTCAAGCGACGTAATGATGGCAGGGAGTTGCAGCTTCTTTTGAACGCTGCCACCTACCTTGACCCTAGGTTTAAAGACAGCTTTGTTACACTTGAGGTTGATGTCAAACAAAGTCTTCTGGGCCCAAGTAAGGAATGCTGCTGATGACGGGAGTGGAACCCATGTGCCAAGACGAGCAGAGGCCTCAAGCCAAGACAGGCTATCAAAAAAAGTCCACGGCTGATTTGAAACAGCTGCTGTCGAGTATACAAAGAGAAAAGAAAGCACTGATGCCACATCAACTCAAGCAGGGCTCTCCCCAAGTGATAAGTTGAATGGTGAGTTTCTGGTCTACAGCAAAATGAGTTGAGAACTCAGTGCTGCAGAGGAGGATCCACTCTCCTGGTGGAAAACCAATGTTAGTACATTACCTCAGCTATGCGATTTTGCCAGAAGGTATCTGTGTATTACTGCGCTGTGCTTCAGGGATTATTGTCAGTCCAGACCAGTCCAAGACTGACCCAAGACAACATTGATATGTTGGTGTTCCTTTCTAAAAACCTTGAATTGGCAAAGAAAATGTTCAAGAAGCCATGAAAAGTGGTGCCATTCTTATAGGAATCAAGCATCTCCACAAAATGGTAGCACATAATCATACTATTGTATTCTAATGTGTACTGTTGCTATTTTTATGTACCGTGGTATCTTATGTACCGTGGTATCGAATTGGGTATCAGGAATCGTGGAATTTCACAGGTATTGGTATTGAGTACTAAATGTCTGGTATCGTGACATCCCTAACCCAGAGTATCATCCAATCACAGCTCACCCACAATCCCATCCAATCACAGCTCACAGTCTCTCATCCAATCACAGCTCACAAAGTCACAACCAATCGCAGCCGAGTCTCATCCAATCACAGCTCACCCACATGGAGGGGCAGGTTGTTTCACATACCTGAGCGTTCATGTTGGATCCTGGCAAACCCAAAGCCGCCAGGGTCGGGTCCAAACCGGAGCCCCCCAGAGCAGCTAGGGGCATGCCCCCAATCTGTACAACCAATCAGACAACACCTTACTGTAGAGTGAAGACACGGGCCAATCGAAGAACACCTCAGTGCAGACTTGCAGACACTGCAGAGTGTGAGTAGTGTGAGTGCAGAGCGTGTGTAGAGCGTGAGTAGTGTGAGAGCAGAGCGTGTGTAGAGCGTGAGTAGTGTGAGTGCAGAGCGTGTGTAGTGAGTAGTGTGAGTGCAGAGTGTGTGTAGAGTGAGTAGGGTGAGTGCAGAGCGTGTGTAGAGAGTAGTGAGTGCAGAGCGTGTGTAGAGCGTAAGTAGTGTGAGTGCAGAGTGTGTGTAGAGAGTAGTGTGAGTGCAGAGCGTGTGTAGAGAGTAGTGTGAGTGCAGAGCGTGTGTAGAGAGTAGTGTGAGTGCAGAGCGTGTGTAGAGCGTAAGTAGTGTGAGTGCAGAGCGTGTGTAGTGAGTAGTGTGAGTGCAGAGTGTGTGTAGAGTGAGTAGGGTGAGTGCAGAGCGTGTGTAGAGCGTGAGTAGTGTGAGTGCAGAGCGTGTGTAGTGAGTAGTGTGAGTGCAGAGTGTGTGTAGAGTGAGTAGGGTGAGTGCAGAGCGTGTGTAGAGAGTAGTGAGTGCAGAGCGTGTGTAGAGCGTAAGTAGTGTGAGTGCAGAGTGTGTGTAGAGAGTAGTGTGAGTGCAGAGCGTGTGTAGAGTGAGTAGTGTGAGTGCAGAGCGTGTGTAGAGAGTAGTGTGAGTGCAGAGCGTGTGTAGAGCGTAAGTAGTGTGAGTGCAGAGCGTGTGTAGAGAGTGAGTAGTGTGAGTGCAGAGTGTGTGTAGAGTGAGTAGTGTGAGTGCAGAGCGTGTGTAGAGAGTGAGTAGTGTGAGTGCAGAGTGTAGAGTGAGTAGTGTGAGTGCAGAGCGTGTGTAGAGAGTAGAGTGAGTGCAGAGCGTGTGTAGAGTGTGAGTAGTGTGAGTGCAGAGTGTGTGTAGAGTGAGTAGTGTGAGTGCAGAGTGTGTGTAGAGTGAGTAGTGTGAGAGCGCTGAGCATACCGATGCTAGCGGGTTTGGCGTGGGCAGTAGGCCCCCGCCTGGCAGAAGGCCGGCAACAGCGTTAGCCGGAGCGAGGAGCGACAGAGCCTTGGCCTCATCGGGGATCACTCCTGCAGGAAAAACAAGAACGTCGTTACCCGAGCGCAGAGACGACACACCGCTAACCTACAGCACTCCCCTCAACTCTGTCCTACAGCTTACACATACTCTCAAATACATCATCACCACTGACAAACACTGCTTCCTGCACTTTCGTATCTGAGAACGTGAAAAGGTGAGCCCTCTCTATTCATTAACACAGAAATCTAGAGAGAAAAGGAAAAGAAACCATATAAATGTCACAATAACACACTACTGTGGTCAACACTTCCAAGGTTGCATCACCTGTCCTTGTTTTTTAAGTCATGACCCAAAGTGCTAGCGAGCACTGCAGGCTCTCCAGGGCTCAGATCACTTTCATAAGATGTGTTATGAACAAGCGAGTGGCGACGGCGGCTTTGGCTAAAGCACACGGAAAGATCAAGATACACAAACACAAGAGTTCATGATTTTTTTGGGGGTCAACAGCAAGAGATACACTTTCATTATGAATTGCTGAACTTACCAGAGAACACGCGCACAATGCACTTTCACTTGCTCTCCACTGCCAAGCTCACTCACTCTCTCTCTCACACACACACACACACACACACACACACACACACACACACACACACACTCTCTCTCTCTCTCTCTCTCTCTCAAACATACTCGCGAGCTCGCTCACAGAGCACATTAATGAAACAGAATCCTCTCTCTGGGCTTTTGCTGGTGGTGTTGTCCCAGGTCACCCTAGGACAGGAGAGGGGACCTCCTTACCTGACGCACGACAGGGGAATTACTCACTTTCAGAAAACTAAACCTACAGCAGCGAGGCCATTTCACTACAAGGCCAGGCCGTCGCGCTCCAGAGAACTACATATCCCAGAACACTTTGAGCTAGGCCGCTTTCACATCTACTTCGTTTGCCGGAGTCCAAACACGAGTGCGTTTGTCGCTGCCTCACCTCTCCCCCATTCTGCCGAAACACGGCTTCCCCGTCAGCTGTGAAGCAGACCGCAACTCATTTGTGACCAACCCGGAGACCATTTTGTACAAACAAGGTCCGGCGTGACTTCTTGGCGGACTTTCACGTTCGGGGGGGACAAAAAAAAAAAAAAAAGCTTTCACACATGAATGAAACAGAAAATTTAGAGGACAAGCGAACTCGGGCTCAGATAAAAAATTTAAAATCCTCGAAACGAAGTGTGTGAAAGCCACCTAAAAGATCAGCAAAAGCCCCGCCCTAAAGCAGAGAGACTTGGACCCCCACATCCAGGGGGCGCCCCACGGAGGGGTACTAACTCCCCCACAACCCCCCCCCCACTCCTTACACAGACAGACAGACAGACACACACACACACACACAAAAAAGGGCACGTTTGAGAAACAGGATTATCTGCAGGACACAGCTGGGCCTGGTTAATACAGCACGCGCAGAACCAGGGGAAAGAAGAACTGGAAAACACAACAACAAAAAAAGGGAAAACCAGCGTTAAAACGGCACGGGGATTTCCTCTCCTCTCTCAGGTGGAGTGGGTTTCAAAAAAAAAAGAACAAAAAAAGCCATTTAACTCAATACAGCGGGGTCACACCTGCTCGTGTGTGTGTGGTGCCTGTGTGTGTGCGTGCACGCACAGCAAGGACATCATTTGACCCGTTTATTCAGAAAATAATGATTTTCTGACGCTCGCTGCATCTGGGGGCTTTATGATAGCATTTGGCTTCATTGCTGAACATTCTCTGTGTGTGTCCGTGCGACAAACCCCAAGTTCTCCCTCTGGTTGAGACATTGAAGGCCTGAAAATCAGTACTTCCTGAATAAAAAGGAAAGACCACATCATTGACATATGAGGTAGGGTCAGGCCGAGTTATCCAATGAGGTCTAAGGTGGGCATGGCTAAAACACGAGTCAATCAATGGAAAACAGAATTTGATTTGTGACAAGAATTTTTAAGTTCAACCCAGTAAACTACCCTCCTCCCAGTTCTACATGTGCATCTAACTACACTTAGGGCTTGATTTCCTAAGACCTTTAGCACATGCAAAACCAATAACATGACGAATGATTGGTCATGGTATGCCTTTCGCACCAATCACAGGTTTTGTTATTGGTTTTGTGTGTGCTAAAAGGTTTTGCACATGCTAAAGGTCTTAGTAAATCAGACCCTTAGTGTGGAATGTGTGCCCACAGCTTCAGCTTCTACCTAAAAACAGACTGGAAAGCCAGTCCTTTTACATTTACTCCCATTGTAAATATGGAATGTTTTCCCCACACATATGCAGCATTAAAACATCTAAAAATGTAGCCAAGAAGCCGCAGGTGCTGAGAATTACAGTCAAATTTAGCAATCCCCTTTCTAAAAATAAATCCCACTTTACACTACAAAACATTAAAACTATCACCTGCTAAATTTCACAATTTACATTTCAAAAGCCCTTCAGCAGAGAGAGAGAGAGAGAGAGGAACACCAGGGGAACACAGGGCTTGAACGCTCGCTGGTCTCTTTTGTAATTGTCTACGGCCCCCCCTGCAGGCGAGAGAAGACCCTTTTCAGGCATCAACGAGGGGGCTCAGCTTTTGCCTTCTCCACTACAAAAATCACACACACAGATAACAGAGAGAAGTTTAATAGAGGCTCATCTAAATGGAGAGAAAAGCAAGGTTAGCTGCACATGACTCTCACTCACACTCTCTCTCACTCACACTCTCTCAATGCCATCACTTCCTCTCTCCACAATGTCCCAGCAGCCCTTGGGATACTGCTAAAGGTGTACAGGGGGAAGGGGGTCTGCAGATCTTTACACCAGACCAGTTTTCACTGAGAGCCAGGTGGAAGTTAAAAGGATTTTTAACAATTTTGACACAATTAAAAGGATTCACTCAGAAAACTTAGAATGTGTTTGCAGTACACCAAGGGACTGTTTCATGGGCTCAATTGTCGTAAACTGCTCTGCTGTGAGATTTTTTTTATCAAATGGGGGGGAGGGGGTAGCGTAGCACAAAATAAAAAAATCAACAGAAATTCAAATACACTTTAAAATTTCAAGCACCAACCTTCAGCAAAAGGGACAACGATCAGAGCTCTGTCCACGAAGACCGTGTTGGTAAGATGTTGGGACACGCCAACCGACTCGGATTCAAGGAACTTTACAAAACAGACACGCGAGGTCACTGGCAAGGGAGAGTCGCTGGAAGAAAATACACATTGGTTGCACGAGAAACACAAACGAGGTCCATCCATACCCAAATGCCAATTGGGCACAGCCAGAAGATAATGGCATGACTTTCATTATAAGCACAGACAATCGCTGCTACAAACACACAATATCTTCCTCACGAGGCTACAATTTCAATCTTAGGGGAAATGTCAATACCATTTCCGCTTGAAACGGGTTTATGTGATTGGATGTCCACGAGATCTCTTTTCGCGATACCTGCGTGATACCCGCTTCTCATCAGATCCGCTGTTGCTATAGTTACCATCCAGCGCAAACGCCCCCCACGGACTGAAAAAAATCATACATCCTCCCAACAGTCTCCGTTAACTACGTCCCATTGATACAGAGTGACATTAGCTGCCTGGCTATGGTTCATTTTAACATACAATCGTCATACTCTGGCTAGCTGGTTATAGCGTACCGCGAGCTAAGGAGTAAGCTAACGTTAGCTAGCGAACTTTGCAATAACTTAATTTAAGCCCTATAGCTGGTTAGCCACATTTTAAGAATTGCCTGTCTAGCTAATGTAACGTAGCTAATGTTAACATGTTAGTTAAAGAACAGCTTGTGCACGGAACGAGTTGTAGTTAGCTAACCATCTTAACGTTAGAGCAGCGCAAACGGGGCCTAAATTAATCCGGGCGGTTTAAATCTGTGTTAGGCCTCACTTCACACGTTCATTCGGCGGCTGATTAAACTCATTGATATAGACCGCCCCCATCGATATTATTCCATAACTTAAATTAATCACGTTTTTACAACTTTTACCCGCAACTTACTCTGGTGGGAATAATCGGAGCTCCTCAATTTTGCCAAGAAAGCCGAACAGCGTTCTCATCTGCTCGGATGTGGTGCTCGGAGAGACGTTCGTCACTTGAATCACGTTCGTACTGCAGTTCATTTTCCACTCTCTTAACACACACACACTAAAAATAAAATAAGGATAAAACAGGCGCCGTTACGGTCGTTTACACTTGGACTAGATAGCGTTATGTGCAGGGTACCCAAAAGCTTTCGGCGTGGAAAGCGTCTTTGAAACCCGACTCACAAACGTGAAGCTCCGCCGTAAAACCACAACAGAGCTGATGTTGTCGCGCATGCGCATCCCGTGTTGCACATGCGCAGTGAAGAAGCGCTGCGGTGTGTAGAGGTCTGACGTCATCTATGCTCTCTTCGCATTCTCCGTACACGCCTACAGCCTCCCCATAGCGCCACTCTCGCGCCGTTCGGTCACAAAGTCATATTCCCATATTTCATGCGAAGTGATTCTAGGTCAGTGGTTCCCAACCTCGGTCCTGGGGTTTTCGTTCCAACCACAGTTGCAATCCCGGAATTTTAACAAGATATTAGTTTTTCTTAATTAGGTTATTTTCATGGACATTATTTACCCTTTTTCAGAATAGCCATGCATACCATTGAGAATAAAAATACCATGTTCATAATTGTGCTTATTCCGCTACACTGCAAACAATTACATAAAATGTAAAATTTGAACATGGTGAACAATGTGAACATGGTATTTTTATTCTTAATAGCATGCATAGCTATTTATAACATAATGTGGCTTAAGAGGGTAAATTATCCCTCTGAACATAGAAAAATCATCTAATTAAGAAAAATTAACAGCTTGTTAAAATTCTGGGATTGCAGTTGTGGTTGGAACGAAAACCATCATACACAGGGGGTCCCCAGGACCGAGTGTCTAGAGTGTTTGCAAGAAAACATATTACTTTGAAATATGTAGCCATGCAAAAAAGTGCAAAACAGATACAGGTATTATTAAAAACACTAATTAGCTTGTTTAGGCGGACCTTTAAATAAATACAAAGGGATATATTTCAAGCTTGAAAGGTCTGCTTCCAGCTGACTACACACTATTTCGTAAAAAAAAAAAAAGGAAAATTAAAGAGTTAGAAAATCCTCCTGAGATGATTGTTTGCTGGCAACATTGGCAAATTCTTTAATATCAATGCCCCAGACACACTACCACACCCTATCTACCTCATTCAACAGGCCAAACTGAAGTGAGCATAGATTTTTCTGTCATTTAACATGTAACACAAATTTACATGTGTTGCCATAGTATTTTGAAGTACCGAATGAATGTAATTAAGGTCATTAAGGAGAAAATTTAATAACTGGTAGTCTAGCACACACAGAGAGATATGACAAAAGCATTTAACAATCAAATACCATTTTTATTACTTGTCACATTGTTCCTAAACATATTGTGCAAAATCACACTTCCAAAGCCTAAAACGGCTCTATCACCCTGCTGCACTGCATTTTGCTTTAAATTTTCATTCCTGTGTCCGTTAAAATATTATTTTTCTTTTGCACAAAAATGAGCTTTCGAGTCCAGTAAGTCGGCAGAAGCGTAAATTCACAATGTCGATGTTCTAAATGTGTTTCAATTTAAAATTATTTACATCAGTACTGCAAGTCGACTCAAAAGTACCACTTATTGGCATCTTATATTTAGTTTTATTCTAAATGCATAAAAATGATATTTCTGATATTCATATACATATATATCTGTATAACACAATTTCACAATTACTGTAGTAATATACTGTATTATACAGGTCAGATAGAGCTGTTCTTCTCCAGGCCTAAATATTTTCCCTTCATGTTTTAAAAATAATTTACCACATAAAATTTCACAATCTCAGCAAAGACAGTACATATCTTAAACAGCTAGGCACAAATTTGTCAAAGTCCTTCCACAGGGTAGTAGGCTTTGAGTGATTTGTTTTACTTAAAAAATGTCATTAAAAAACTACATTTGTTTCCATAGAAAGTAAACTAACCTTTTCCAGGGTTTGTAATATAGGCTAAACATGACAGTAAGACTATGGCACCGGTTCCCTTTATAATGACCACCTGCCTTTGTGGAAAAAAAGAATGCTTTTCATGTTTGACAGAAAATGAGTGAAAACATGGATTTTTTAGAGCTTTGACACCACTTAGTTTTAATTTAGAAATTTCTTTGATCTTGTGATTTTGTGGCACAAACCTCTTCCTCTGTAGTTAACATACTGAACCACCACAACCTTTCCATGGTTTCACCATATTACACCTCGTCATCCTGACCTGGAACAGATTCAGTGTGGTGAAAATCTCCCGTGCATGTGACACTACCATATATAGAGTGTGCATGGTGCATGTGCATGTGACACTACCATATATAGAGTGTGCATGGTGCATGTGCACGTGACACTACCATATATAGAGTGTGCATGGTGCATGTGCACGTGACACTACCATATATAGAGTGTGCATGGTGCATGTGCACGTGACACTACCATGTATAGAGTGTGCATGGTGCATGTGCATGTGACACTACCATGTATATAGTGTTTGCATGGTGCATGTGCACGTGACACTACCATGTATAGAGTGTGCATGGTGCATGTGCACGTGACACTACCATGTATAGAGTGTGCATGGTGCATGTGCACGTGACACTACCATGTATAGAGTGTGCATGGTGCATGTGCACTATCCCACTCTGGTCTTCTGTGCACTGTTAACAGAGAGCAGTGGGGAGGAGCATGCACACACGCACACGCGCACACACACACACACACACACACACACACACACACACACACACACCCATGAATGGATATAAGTACACCCTTCATAGAGGCTTTTGATTTCAGTCACAGCTTAATATGGGGGGGGGCGGGGTGGCACGCACGCACGCACGCACGCACGCACGCACGCACGCACGCACGCACGCACGCACGCACGCACGCACGCACGCACGCACGCACGCACGCACGCACGCACGCACGCACGCACGCACGCACGCACGCACGCACGCACGCACGCACACACACACACACACACACACACAAAGTGGTGAGGGCACAATGAGATGCAGGTTTGAATCCCAGAGGCAGTACACTGGCTTTGTCCCCATTGGTATGGTACAGAGCTGGGACATTTAAAACATCAGGTAATCCTGAATGAATGGATCCAGTGTGTTAAAAACACAGAGATATAGGACCCAGAAAAATGAGGGCTTACTGAACAGGTAGCATGGCATCGGGTTCAGATGCATCTGAGAGATATTTGTAGTTGAATGCTTTTGAATTTCTGTTGGAGTTTGCGTCCAGAGAGTTTGTAGGTCAGGGATATGAACAACCAATAAAAGTACATCGAGTCATTTAAGAAAATAACAAATAGAACATTCTTCTCCATGACAGCCTTCACTTACGTTAAACGTCCATTTCTGTTCCTTTTAAATGCTGATGAAGGCAAATGCAAAACGGAGGCAGTGGGACTGTGTGCTTTTAGTTTTTAAAATCAAAACGGAAAACTACATGACAAGGAAACTTAATATAAAGCCATAAAAATGAAAGAAGATTACACATATACAAACCTGCTCTCTCTCTCTCTCTAATCACACACACACACACACACACACACAGAAAAACAAAAATAAAAACACAAACATAAAGAAAGAAATATTCACACCATCTCACAGCCTCAGGCTGTTGGGTATAAACATGTTACAATCAACAACAAATTTGAACCCTTTATGTACAGTAATGACGTGAGATCCTCCAGTAGATTTGGCACTAGGATTTACCATTGAACCAGCAATTGGTAAAGGTTACTGTCTTCTTGGTAAATTGTGTTTGGGTGAGCTATGCCAGTGTGCACTCAGAGGGACTTATGGGTAATGAGGGACTTATGGGTAATCAGGCCCGACCCTCTCTAGAGATGACCAGGTCCACGGGGTTGTGAAAACTCTTCAGCAGACACACGGCGGTAGTATGCTCCAGGTTTACAAAACTGTGTCCATTGGCCTGCAATACAGAGAGAGGGTTGTGTGTGTGTGTGTGTGTAATAGTGAGTGTATGTGTGTGCACATGTGAAAGTGTTTGGATGCCGTGTGTGTGTGTGTGTGCGTGTGTGTGTGTGTGTGTGTGTGTGTGTGTGTGTGTGTGTGTGTGTGTGTGTGTGAGAAAGAGAGAGACAGAGAGAAAGAAATAGACTTTATTTTGAAACACCAATTGAATTAATTCCAATAGATGATAAGAACATGGTATTATCCATCAAAAGCACAATCAAACACAATCACAATTGCCTCTCTCTCATCATGCTAACCCCATCTCACATCCCTCCCCATCACGCTAACCCCATCTCACATCCCTCCTCATCACGCTAACCCCATCTCACATCCCTCCCCATCACGCTAACCCCATCTCACATCCCTCCCCATCACGCTAACCCCATCTCACATCCCTCCTCATCACGCTAACCCCATCTCACATCCCTCCCCATCACGCTAACCCCATCTCACATCCCTCCCCATCACGCTAACCCCATATCACATCCCTCCTCATCACGCTAACCCCATCTCACATCCCTCCTCATCAAGCTAACCCCATCTCACATCCTTCCTCATCACGCTAACCCCATCTCACATCCCTCCCCATCACGCTAACCCCATCTCACATCCCTCCTCATCATGCTAACCCCATCTCACATCCCTCCCCATCACGCTAACCCCATATCACATCCCTCCTCATCACGCTAACCCCATCTCACATCCCTCCCCATCACGCTAACCCCATCTCACATCCCTCCTCATCACGCTAACCCCATCTCACATCCCTCCCCATCACGCTAACCCCATCTCACATCCCTCCTCATCAAGCTAACCCCATCTCACATCCCTCCCCATCACGCTAACCCCATATCACATCCCTCCTCATCACGCTAACCCCATCTCACATCCCTCCCCATCACGCTAACCCCATCTCACATCCCTCCTCATCACGCTAACCCCATCTCACATCCCTCCCCATCACGCTAACCCCATCTCACATCCTTCCTCATCACGCTAACCCCATCTCACATCCCTCCTCATCACGCTAACCCCATCTCACATCCTTCCTCATCACGCTAACCCCATCTCACATCCCTCCCCATCACGCTAACCCCATCTCATATCCCTCCTCATCACGCTAACCCCATCTCACATCCCTCCCCATCACGCTAACCCCATCTCACATCCCTCCTCATCACGCTAACCCCATCTCACATCCCTCCCCATCACGCTAACCCCATCTCACATCCCTCCCCATCACGCTAACCCCATCTCACATCCTTCCTCATCACGCTAACCCCATATCACATCCCTCCTCATCACGCTAACCCCATCTCACATCCCTCCCCATCACGCTAACCCCATCTCACATCCCTCCCCATCACGCTAACCCCATCTCACATCCTTCCTCATCACGCTAACCCCATCTCACATCCCTCCTCATCACGCTAACCCCATCTCACATCCTTCCTCATCACGCTAACCCCATCTCACATCCCTCCTCATCACGCTAACCCCATCTTACATCCCTCCTCATCAAGCTAACCCCATCTCACATCCCTCCCCATCACGCTAACCCCATCTCACATCCCTCCCCATCACGCTAACCCCATCTCACATCCCTCCTCATCACGCTAACCCATCTCACATCCCTCTTCATCACGCTAACCCCATCTCACATCCCTCCCCATCACGCAAACCCCATCTCACATCCCTCCTCATCACGCTAACCCATCTCACATCCCTCCTCATCACGCTAACCCCATCTCACATCCCTCCTCATCACGCTAACCCATCTCACATCCCTATGTGAACTGCACCCCTGTACTCTGTGTTCTATTGCAGTCTAGCATTTACACAACTGATAGGCAATTTGACAATTAATTGTAAGAATACTCAACCATGCACTCTGTGCACAGGGTCCAGACTGCATGTTCTACGCAGGGTCCAGACTGCATGTTCTATGCAGGGTCCAGACTGCATGTTCTACGCAGGGTACAGACTGCATGTTCTACGCAGGGTACAGACTGCATGTTCTACGCAGGGTCCAGACTGCATGTTCTACGCAGGGTACAGACTTCACATTCTACATAGAGTCTTACCTTGAGGATTTTGTCCCCGGGCTGCAGCAGGTGGGTAGCCGGGCCGTCAGGCTGTACCCTAGTGACAAAGATACCCTACAGGTCAAAAGTGACATGTGGTTAGGAGTCGGCTAAAGATCCTTCAGGACCTGTTCCACTCACTCGGAATCTTCTAGGATAGCGTCGGAATCTATTACCAATCACTGGAACTAACTTACTAATAATAACCAGAGAGAGAGAGAGAGAAAGAGACAGAGTGAAAGAGAGAGAGAGGGAGAGACAGAGAGAGAGACAGAGAGAGTGAAAGAGAGAGAGAGAGTGAAAGAGAGAGAGAGTGAAAGAGAGTGAGAGATAGACAGAGAGAGAGAGTGAAAGAGAGAGAGAGAGATAGAGAGAGAGAAAGAGATAGAGAGAGAGAGAGAGAGAGAGAGAGAGAGAGAGACAGAGAGAGAAGGGGGGACGGGGGGCTGCAGAGAGAGACAGAGAGAGAAGGGGGGACGGGGGGCTGCAGAGAGAGACAGAGAGAGAAGGGGGGACGGGGGGCTGCAGAGAGAGACAGAGAGAGAAGGGGGGATGGGGGGCTGCAGAGAGAGACAGAGAGAGAAGGGGGGACGGGGGGCTGCAGAGAGAGACGGAGAGAGAAGGGGGGACGGGGGGCTGCAGAGAGAGACGGAGAGAGAAGGGGGGACGGGGGGCTGCAGAGAGAGACAGAGAGAGAAGGGGGGACGGGGGGCTGCAGAGAGAGACGGAGAGAGAAGGGGGGACGGGGGGCTGCAGAGAGAGACGGAGAGAGAAGGGGGGACGGGGGGCTGCAGAGAGAGACAGAGAGAGAAGGGGGGACGGGGGGCTGCAGAGAGAGACAGAGAGAGAAGGGGGGACGGGGGGCTGCAGAGAGAGACAGAGAGAGAAGGGGGGACGGGGGGCTGCAGAGAGAGACAGAGAGAGAAGGGGGGACGGGGGGCTGCAGAGAGAGACAGAGAGAGAAGGGGGGACGGGGGGGCTGCAGAGAGAGACAGAGAGAGAAGGGGGGACGGGGGGGCTGCAGAGAGAGACGGAGAGAGAAGGGGGGACGGGGGGCTGCAGAGAGAGAGGGAGAGAGAAGGGGGGACGGGGGGCTGCAGAGAGAGACAGAGAGAGAAGGGGGGACGGGGGGCTGCAGAGAGAGACAGAGAGAGAAGGGGGGACGGGGGGCTGCAGAGAGAGACAGAGAGAGAAGGGGGGACGGGGGGCTGCAGAGAGAGACAGAGAGAGAAGGGGGGACGGGGGGGCTGCAGAGAGAGACAGAGAGAGAAGGGGGGACTGGGGGCTGCAGAGAGAGACAGAGAGAGAAGAGGGGACAGGGGGCTGCAGGCGTACCATGTCTGAAGGTCTGAAAGGGTTTCCCTGCCCGGTTATTCCTCCTGAGATACTGAACCCAAGACCTCCAAGG
>CM056379.1:6286451-6363951 GCA_029718625.1 Synaphobranchus kaupii
TGCAATCATAGAGCTTGACATCCAAACCAAAACGGTAGCGAGAAAATGTCCTCTCCTCTCTGACGTAAGCATCTCCCTCCTGTGAGCGCGCCGCGTGAACGCGGGACAACGCCCCCTTAAGCAGACCAAACATCCGACACATTTTACAAGGCTGTAAAGCGACCGTTGCCGTATCTTCGTAACTAGAGAATCTTTGGCTGCAGTGTCTGCAGATTTAACTCCAGTCCTGGAGGGCCGCAGTGACTGCAGGTTTAACTCCAGTCCTGGAGGGCCGCAGTGTCTGCAGGTTTAACTCCAGTGCTGGAGAGCCGCAGTGTCTGCAGGTTTAACTCCAGTCCTGGAGGGCCGCAGTGCCTGCAGGTTTAACTCCAGTGCTGGAGGGGCCGCAGTGTCTGCAGGTTTAACTCCAGTCCTGGAGGGCCGCAGTATCTACAGGTTTAAATTCAGTCTTGGAGGGCAGCAGTGTCTGCAGGTTTAATTCCAGTTCTTGAGGGCCGCAGCGTCTACTTTTCAAGTAGGCCAGCTCCTAGACTGAAAAATCCTTTCATTAAACTCTCCAGAGGCTCTGTGAATGTAGGCCGGTGTGTAAGTGAGACAGTGCAGGTTTTAGCCTCAGTGTGAGGTCACACAGCCGCGGGACACCATTGGCCTCATCCTGTCAGGAGCAATGTAACCTGAATTCACCCAGGATTTCTGTGGTTACCTCTCAATAATACCTCAGCAGAGAAACACGCCTCTGCTCCGATGCTCACTCCTATACTGTGTGTGATCTGTAGGGTGTAAAATAGTCACTGGCTCTCCTGTAGTACTGTGTGTGGCCTGTAGGGTGTAGAATAGTCACTGGCTCTCCTGTAGTACTGTGTGTGGCCTGTAGGATGTAAAATAGTCACTGGCTCTCCTGTAGTACTGTGTGTGGCCTGTAGGGTGTAGAATAGTCACTGGCTCTCCTGTAGTACTGTGTGTGGTCTGTAGGGTGTAAGATAGTCACTGGCTCTCCTGTAGTACTGTGTGGACTGTAGGGTGTAAAATAGTCACTGGCTCTCCTGTAGTACTGTGTGTGATCTGTAGGGTGTAAGATAGTCACTGGCTCTCCTGTAGTACTGTGTGTGGCCTGTAGGGTGTAGAATAGTCACTGGCTCTCCTGTAGTACTGTGTGTGGCCTGTAGGGTGTAGAATAGTCATATGTACACAGTGCCAAACTAGGGAGGCAACGATCATGCCGAAACCTGACAGGACTAAAGAAAATCTTGCTTTTTACACCAGCTTACAGAACACTATAAGCACACGTGCATGTGTGTGTGTGTGTGTGTGTGTGTGTGTGTGTGTGTGCGCACGCGCAGGCGTATGTGTGTGTGTGTGTGCACACGCAGGCGTATGTGTGTGTGTGTGTGTGTGTGTGTGCACACGCAGGCGTATGTGTGTGTGTGTGTGTGTGTGTGTGTGTGTGCGCACGAGCACAGGCGTATGTGTGTGTGTGTGTGTGTGTGTGTGTGTGTGCGCACGAGCTAAGGCGTATGTGTGTGTGCGCACGAGCAGGCGTATGTGTGTGTGTGTGTGTGTGTGTGCACACACGCAGGCGTATGTGTGTGTGTGTGTGTGTGTGTGTGTGTGTGTGTGCGCACGAGCACAGGCGTATGTGTGTGTGTGTGCGCACGAGCTAAGGCGTATGTGTGTGTGTGTGTGCGCACGAGCAGGCGTATGTGTGTGTGTGTGTGTGTGTGTGTGCGCACGAGCAGGCGTATGTGTGTGTGTGTGTGTGTGTGCGCACGAGCTAAGGCGTATGTGTGTGTGTGTGTGTGTGTGTGCGCACGAGCAGGCGTATGTGTGTGTGTGTGTGTGTGTGTGTGTGTGTGCGCACGAGCAGGCGTATGTGTGTGTGTGTGTGTGTGTGTGCGCACGCGCAGGCGTATGTGTGTGTGTGTGTGCGCACGAGCAGGCGTATGTGTGTGTGTGTGTGTGTGTGTGTGTGTGTGTGTGTGTGTGTGCGCACGAGCACAGGCGTATGTGTGTGTGTGTGTGTGTGCACGCGCAGGCGTATGTGTGTGTGTGTGTGTGTGTGTGTGTGTGCGCACGCGCAGGTGTATGTGTGTGTGTGTGTGTGTGTGTGTGTGCGCACGCGCAGGCGTATGTGTGTGTGGCGAGCCGAGTGGATCGTGTTGCTGCGTTCTGTACCCCTGGGGCTCGGAGGCGTGTACACCTGCTACTCATCTGCATGGTGGGAGGAGTGGCAGTGATTGGAGGAAAACAATCACATGACACAAGTGCATGGGTATAGGCTAGACTCGGGCTGGACAGATGTGGAGAAGCAACAGGCTGAGTCGGAGTGAGTCCACATGGTCGCCACAGAGAGAAACACACTCAAACACAACCATGACACCCAACAATGACTGTGCAGCAATGTGATACGACTAGCAGTAAAGCTAGATTTAGTAATGGTAATGTATACCTAGTGTCAAACAATCATCGGCAGCAGCACTGTAGTAGGGGTGATGGTATAATGCACCAAATGGCAGACATACTGTATTTGAATAGGGTTGACTCTGGCGGACTGCAGCGATGCGCACACTCCATTTAACTTAATTAATCCTGTAATCCTGAGGAAATGCTTAATTAGAGGGCTTGCCAAATCATGTATGATCATCCTTGCAATGTTCTATCTATAGAAATCATATGTTGATTCGTATTATCATATATTTGTATACAATTGTTATACAATCTCTCAAATTTTTTTATAAGGAGTACCATGTATGTTAGGGAACTATTTAATTTTTGTCTGAAATGTATATGCTAGTTCTTTACCACATATTTATTTAATTAAGTTTTGTATATGGCATATGTGATTTTTTTTACAGAACTTTTGCACATGGGAAATTTCACTACCTTCCTCTCTTGCTCCTCAAACGTCGCTTGTGTGCTTTGCTAAGCTGTAGCCTACTATTTATACTTTTTAAATCATAAAGCTTTAAATAAAGGTGTCCATACATGCTTCATGTATTCCAAACTGAATTCCAAACTGACAGATTTCTAAATTGACAACAGTTACCATGGTAAAAGTATCTGCCAAGCAAGTATGTCTTCACTGTCTTATTCTTTAATAACGTTATCTGAGCATTAACTCTCACTTGGTTTAAACTTGTGTCGTTTACAAAATTAGCTAGCATAATAGCTCCTAAATATAGGTAAAATAACAGCTAACATTAGCTTCCTAGCATACTAATGGCAGCCTGCTATTAAAACAAACGAATGTAGCTAGCTAGCTAGCAAGCCCGCTGTTTGAGAGACTGCGTGCTAGCGCTAGCTAACTAGCCCAGTGTTTCCCATAATGTATCCACCGCCACAGTTTCAAATTAATCAAAAATATATATTTTCTAAATAAAAACTGTACAATGTGCGCATCGTAGGACTGCCGCTTCAAAACGACCCTCTATCACTGTACCATAGCACACTCTCTCTCCTGAGCTGTCAGTGACACACAAGCAAATGCTTGAGTGCATCTTCGGAGAAAGAGGCTGCATCTCCTCACGATTCTGATTTGAGGTGATTTGACGTGGCTAGTATGTGAAAGTTATGCTCGTGCACTATAATGGCTGGATAGTGGATACATATTGTTTCAAGCATCAAGCTAGCCCAGCTCCCGACTGTGCTACGATAGTAATTTCTCATAAGCTAACGTAACAAGGTTATCACTTTAGCTAGCGGCTATAATACATTAACGTGAGTACAACTATCTCACCAGATAAGCTGAAAAAAGAAACAAAATAAAATATATACTAATTTATGTATACTGTAGTATCTCGTGGAAGATAATACAGACGTTATTCAAGGGAGGTATCAGCACAATGTCGTCAACTGAAGAGGTAACGTATACAGCTAACTAATAAACATAATTTTCATTTATATTTTGACATAGCGCTATAGTTTAATTAACTTAATGACTGTGGTGTTAGCTGGGCACAAGGGTAACTTCTGTTATAAGTGAATTTGAAAGCTGATCAACAGCTAACTTCATACGTATTTGATGTTATCGTGTGAGTTATCATGCGGCATAGAAACGGTGCCTAGTAGCGCCAGTGCTTTAGATCAGAACACTGTCAAATGAGCCAGGTTGGTATCAGAGCAGCTAACTCGCCAGCTGCCTCACAAGCTTGCTAGTTAGCTGGTTAGCGAACTTTGGTAGCTAGTTAACTAGCAACCAAGCTTCACACTAGCGAGCGTGGGTGCACTTTTGCACATGCTAATGCAGCAGATATACTTCTGTGAAACATGAGAGAGACTATTCATGAGCTTCACACAGCATACAGGGTGGGTTCATGCTGATTCACACAATCATACGTGTGTAATGAGTCCAAAAAACCACCCAGCCCTCATTGCAGTGTTGCCCATCTCATTGAAGCCCTGCCCCTTTAGTGCATTACTGTGACTCATCCCGCTTACCCGGTCCAGACGCTTGGCCTCAATATGCCGTAGGACCTGCTGTCTCCAGTCTGCAGGCATACGAGAGGAGAGAGCGTCAGGCCTCAGATGAGATGAGAGAGCGTCAGGCCTCAGGTGAACGGAGAGAGCGTCAGGCCTCAGGTGAGACGAGAGAGCGTCAGGCCTCAGGTGAACGGAGAGAGCGTCAGGCCTCAGGTGAGACGAGAGAGCGTCAGGCCTCAGGTGAACGGAGAGAGCGTCAGGCCTCAGGTGAGACGAGAGAGCGTCAGGCCTCAGGTGAACGGAGAGAGCGTCAGGCCTCAGGTGAGACGAGAGAGCATCAGACCTCAGGTGAGAGGAGAGAGCGTCAGACCTCAGGTGAGCGGAGAGAGCATCAGACCTCAGGTGAGAGGAGAGAGCGTCAGACCTCAGGTGAGCGGAGAGAGCGTCAGGCCTCAGTTGAGACGAGAGAGCGTCAGAGCTCAGGTGTGGGGACAGCACGTCAGAGCGCAGGTGTGGGGACAGCACGTCAGAGCGCAGGTGCAGTTCGGTCTCCCCGCTACGTTCCAGGCAGGGACTGAGGGTGTGGTCGATGGAACCTTTCTCCAGCAGAGCAGCCATGGAGGGACGGGCCGAAATGGGGCGTGCCTGGGACCCCCCGTACCCCTCAGTGCTGAAGCTTCGAGCAGACATTGGCCGGCGCTGGGGCAAGCTCTTGGTGGGGTATCCCGTGGGGGCGGCGGGGTGCAGTTTTTTGAGCTCTTGCCCAATGTAACGGGCATCCCGGCGGGGGTAGTGGGATTCGGGCGTGATGTTGGGCGCGCCCTGCTGTTGCTGTTGGTCTGGAAGGTTCCGGTAGAGCAGCCGGCCACTGCGATCAGCTAGCTGTGGCTGCTGTGCCTCCAGGGCCCGCCGGAACACAGCCAACTCCGCCGAGCTCACCAGCGAGTCCGCCCGTCGCAGGAGGCCCGGCCGTGACCTGGGGGCGGGGCCCTGCGGGGCCACACCCATGCCCACTGGGGAGAGCAGTGGCTCGCCGGGAAGGTACCCTCTCTGCCCACCTCTGGATGGGGTCCTGCCCACCTGGGCCACACCCTCAGGTGAGCCGAGGAAGGTCGGGCCGGCCGCAGTTTGGTAGCCGCCCTGCGGGTGTGCTCCGCCCTGTAGCTGGGCTTCCCCCAAGGTGTCGTCGTCTAGCATGGGGGCGGACTGGCTGCGGGGGATTGGCTGGGGCAGGGGTAGGTTGCCGCCCTGGGCGTCGGCCAGGGGAATGCTGTACACTGCGGGGGCGGCGTCTATCTCATCGATGCTCTGGGACTTCCTGAACTTGGCCTTGGGGTCTCCTCGGCCCTCCTGGAGCCTCTCCGCACTCTTGCTGAGGACAAGAGCGCCCCCTGGGGCGTAGGAGGGGCCCTGTGCCGTTTCTGCGTTCCGCAGGTCCTGGGGTCTCCAGGGGTCCGCGGCAGAGGGAGAGGTGCCCGGCAGCTGGGCGGAGTCACGCTCGGGTTGGGGGACGGAGCTGGGGGTTAGGCCGCGGTCCGGTTTGGAAGGGAACGCCGTGCGGTCCTCCAGGGGACTGGGGGTCCTGGTCCAGTTGTGCCAGCGGGTGGGGGGTGGTGGAGGCACTTGGGGTGCGGTGCGGGGACGGGGCAGGTGGGGCGACCCCTCCAGATCCAGCGGAAGCCCCATGATGCGCTCCTGCCGGAGGAGGGGCCTGCGGGGGGCGCCAGAGGCACTGGGGGGCCGGGAGCCACTGGCTGGGGGTGGGGCTGATGGAGAGTCCTCACCCACAAAGGCTGTGTTGTCGTAGTGGGGTGGGACGTTCCAGCGGTCAAAGGTGTCACTGAGGGGGCGGGGCTGTAGGGAGCCAGGGGGCGGGGTCTCCCTCTGGCAGAGCAGGGGCAGGGCTGGACCAAACCTGGAGAGTCGTGACATCACATGGCCATCAGAACATGCACACTGCGTAAAGAGAATGTGTGTGTGTGTTTGCTGTAGTAATAGCGCGATGCCATTGCCTACCTGCTGGTCCAGTGTGTTGGGGGTGTGGCCTCTTGAGTGGTGGTGGGCGGGGTAGGGCGGGGCCCTGGGGGATTGGAGGAGATGGTGGAGGCCTGAGAGGGGGAGTACTCTGAGGAGGGAGCCGAGGAACCACTGGTGTTCAGGCACTGCGCTTTATCAGTGTCCGACTCCTCTGCTGACTCTGGGAATGCAACAGAGCCCAGAGTCACATGACCGCAGGAAAACAGGTCACATGAAGCAATACAGCCCAGAAATAAAGCATAACATGACTGCAGGAATAAAGGGTCTTATGTCTACAGGAAGAAGAGGTGACGACAAGTATAAAGAGTCACATGACTGTTAACAAAGCCACAGCAAGGTAAGCAGCTATCTGGAGATACACAGAAGCTATGGGCTACCGATCAGATAAACAGCCTGGTTTGGTCCTTTAAAAATGGCTTGCATGTTTTGTCTTGATATCTCGACATATTCCTTTGCACCTTTTTTGTTTTTTCCCAAGACGATGGCCTTCGGCTTGTAGACGGGGGGCTCCACCAGAGTGGGTCTCATGTCAGAAATGCGGATGTCATTCGGGGAACCACATCGGGAGTCCTGTGGAGAGACCAGTACACTGAGGAGAGACCAGTACACTGAGGAGAGACCTGCACACTGTGGAGAGACCTACACACAGAGGAGAGACCTACAGACTGAGAGAGACCAGCACACTGAGGAGAGACCTACAGACTGTGGAGAGACCACCACATAGAGGAGAGACCTACAGACTGTGGAGAGACCACCACATAGAGGAGAGACCTACAGACTGTGGAGAGACCACCACATAGAGGAGAGACCTACAGACCGTGGAGAGACCACCACATAGAGGAGAGACCTTCATAGTACCTCTGGTTTACCTTTCACCATAGGACACATTCTGAATAATGCAGTAATGTGGCACATTCAGACAAAACGTCCTAATTGTCTCTATAATGTTACTTATTAGCGCAGGCTGATGGAATGGCATGGCTCTCTACCCCACTGTGTCACACCCACCTCTGAGCCCTCCGCTCCTCCCTCCTTCTCCACGGAATGCAGCTGGCCTGGCTCCACCCTCATGGCATTCTGGAATTCTTTAACCTCTCTGTCAGTTGCCTGGTAACAGAGCACACAATTAGTCACCGCTCTCCCCTCGCGACTGAAACCAGACCAGCGTGCGACAACGCTGACCAATCCCATCCGGACACACAGTCATTCTACAGCCCTGCTCCACTGTTCCGTGAAGCTGCGATTTACCACAGACTCTACAGGCACACCAGATACCCAGCTCCACGCTCCGAACATCGAACGCATGCGTGCATCTTCTAAAAAATAGGCGTGACCAAGTACAACATTCTCTACTGTAATATAGCACAGGTAACTCCCTCTCACCGCCCAGAACCTCCAGGTAGTTAACCCTTGTGTGGTGTTCGGGTCTGTGGGACCCGTATTCAATGTTTACTAAAAGAAAAATGATACAATTCATAATTTTTTCAACCTGAGACTCATTGGCCTTGGCTCATTTTCTGTGATGAACATGTAAAAGAACACAAAAATCACATTTTATCACAAAAAGCAAATATCACTTTTATTGATAAATGTGATCTAGCAGGTAAATGGTCAATATTAACCATATATACTGTCTATATTGCTTGTAATTGAGATAAGGTCAGTATCTGTGATGTATTTTTACGTAAATTGTTATGGCTTTATTGTTTTAAAAATCCAATAATGTTGTGGGTCCACCAGACCCGCGAACACTGGGCGAGTAACAAAAACACGAACACAACACAAGGGTTAAGAAGCAGAGAGGACCAAAGGGACACAGTAGTTGAATATCTGGTGTGGTTTTATAATCTGTGGTGCCAGTATCTTTGCGTTTACCTCCTTGGACCCGGCCACAGTGGGAGTCACGGTCGCGGTCGGCCACTTGCGCTCGTACTTCTCAATGCCGTGGAGCTCCATGCTGGTTTGGGCGGAGTCTTTATCAGGACTAAGGGCGTGACCACCGCCTTTACCCACAATGCTCTGTATGGACTTCACCATGTTCTTTAGATCCTCCGGGTACGGGGTCGGGTATCGCTTCAGGTTTATCTCAACCTGAGAGGAAGGTAGTTACTACATTAGCACAGCAGGGGTTAGTACATTAGCACAGCAGGGGTTAGTACATTAGCACAGCAGGGGTTAGCAACAGAGCCAGTTGTTTTAATTGCATACACTGGCTATGGTTATTTCAGTACGTATGTAAAACAGCACCGGCAGGTTAGTGGGCTTATGTAATATGAATCATATTCATATAATCATATGAAACACAGTCTCACAGAGCCATGGAGTGGGACATCTGGAGTCCAGGTACATTCGGGGGAAAAGAAAGTAGAGAGGAACATCTAACATTAACATAACTTAATGATGAGTACAGGTCAACTTTACATTCAGCTATGTTGAATTTCATTTGCCAGGTATCCGCCCAATTCTGGATTCGGTTTAAATCTTGAATTACTTTAGTAGACTCCAAACTGTTATTTAAACCTCCCAGTTTTGTATCATCAGCAAATTTAACTACTGTACTTTCAACGTCCCTGTCAAGGTAATTTATGTAAATGGCACTCCACTTCCCACAGTCCCATGCTCAGATAAGATCCCCCCTACTGCTACTTTTTGGGCCTGATTTACTAAGACCTTTAGCGGGTGCAAAACCATTTAGCACACGCAAAACCAATAACATGACCAATGATTGGTGCTAAACAAATTCCATGACCAATCATATATGTTATTGGTTTTGCGTGTGCTAAATGGTTTTGCACCTGCTAAAGGTCTTAGTAAATCAGGACCTCTGTGTTCTACCCTGTAGCCAGTTCCACACCCATTCTGAAATGCTTCCTATAATTCCTACTGTCTTCATTTTGATAATGAGTCTCTCATGTGGTACCTTATCAAATGCTTTTTGGAAATCGAAGTATCTAATATCATAAGCCTTGTTACAATCAAAACACTTGGTAGCTTCCTCAAAGAAGGTTTAGAGTTTAACGTAACAGGACAGGTACCTTAACTTTCCCAGCATTCTCCTCCTCATCCTTCTCCTCAAAGTCAAAGGCCACCGTCATTCGTTGCTGTCGCTGCTCCTCCCACAGGGCGGGGTTAAAGCTGTCACTGTCTGACTGGTAATCTGTGGGAAAGAGGATGGGGGAGGGGCGACTGTCACACTCGGATTCGCCAGACTAAGGCTACGTTCTGATCCGAAATGTATCCTTTCTTCCTATCGTTCCCTTCCCTTGCTTCAAGGGGGGAATCCCCAAAATGCCAGGACGAAATATGGCAGCCACACCAAGTGTGATTCGGATCCAATTTAAGAAAGGGGAGGGAGTAATTATATTCCCTCCCTCCCTCCCTCGTTTATCCTCCCTTCCAGCAAGAAGGGAATCCCACAATTCAATGCTCCCCATGGGAAAAAGTGGGCGGTCATTACAGAACTATGTGGCGGTCACATTTGAACTCTATGGTGTTGCACTTCCGAAATGTTGCGAAATGTCTCGTCAATCCTCCCTTGCAGAGCACCTTTTAAGTTTGCTTGCTGCACGTAGCAAATTGCGTCACAAGTTAGCTCCTTCGAGGGAAGGGAGTGTGTTAAATTGGATTTGAATGCAGCCTAAGACTCCGCATTCATAATCTGAAAGTCTGCACATTACACTGAATCCATTGCCAAACATCTCATGTCATGTCAGCCGTTTATAGAGTGTCTTTGCTATAGGAAATACAAAGGAGACACTATTGGTTCGTGTGAAATGCGCCAGGCCTCAGACGATGGCTTTGGTACGTGTGCTACTCTGCTTCCCCTGAAGGGGGCGCCTACCCTCGTCCCGACGGGGCTGCTGTGGGAACATGTAGTTGGTGAGCACCCTCTGCTTGGTCTCCGGATTGGCCTCTGACTGCAGGGGGATCAGTGCCTTGGACTACAAATACAAGTCAAAGGTTATAGGTTGCACACATTGACTACAAATACAGTCCAATGGTCATAGAACACAAAAATGGGCTGCCATCACAGCCTAAAGGTCAAAGTTCACACACGGAGTACAAACAGCCTAAAGGTCAAAGTTTACAGACACAGACTGCCAACAAATGCTTAATGTCAAAGGTGACAAAATGCACTGAAAACTGCCTCACGCCACACAGAAAAAACCCCACTTCCTGTGAGGACGGTCCTCACCTGATTGTCAGATAGCCACAGGGCAGAAAGATCCTTCAGCTTGGCAAAGGTCAAGGGCAGATTCTTTAACCTGAGAGAGGCAGAAAGCACAGGTATACACACTGCGTGGTTACTCCGCACACCTGGGAGGTCTCACCTGTGGTTCCTCAGTGCAGCTGACAGGTACACACTGTGTGGTTACCCTACACAACTGGGAGATCTCACCTGTGGTTCCTCAGTGCAGCTGACAGGTACACACTGCGTGGTTACCCTACACAACTGGGAGGTCTCACCTGTGGTTCCTCAGTGCAGCTGACAGGTACACACTGCGTGGTTACCCTACACAACTGGGAGATCTCACCTGTGATTCCTCAGTGCAGCTGACAGGTACACACTGCGTGGTTACCCTACACAACTGGGAGATCTCACCTGTGATTCCTCAGTGCAGCTGACAGGTACACACTGTGTGGTTACCCTACACAACTGGGAGATCTCACCTGTGGTTCCTCAGTGCAGCTGACAGGTACACACTGCGTGGTTACCCTACACAACTGGGAGGTCTCACCTGTGGTTCCTCCGTGCAGCTGACAGGTACACACTGTGTGGTTACCCTACACAACTGGGAGGTCTAACCTGTGATGAATCAGTGCAGCTGGCAGGTGTTACCTGTTGTCGCTCAGGTTGAGGACACGTAGTTTGGTCATCTGCCCGATCTCTTCAGGTAGACTCTGCAGCTTATTGGAGCGCAGAGACATGACTGTCACGTTTTTACAGCTTCCAATCTAAAGAGCCCAGACAGAAAACAACATAAGACTCAAGACAGGTGGGTTCCTGTCTCCTACCTGTTTTTACCCACGTTTACCTGTCTCTACCTACATTTACCTGTTTTAACTTATGTTTCCCTGTGTTCACCTTTGCTTACCTATTCGGGATATGCAGAGATGACACTATGACAACCAACCGAATGATCTGCATCTGCACTCAGCAAAAAAACCAGGAGGTAGGCGTGGCTTAAACTGGAAGTTGTGTAAATAAGAGAAAATGACATTTTTCTACCCTAATGCAATCGTTTTTAAAGCACTAAACTTGTGATTTTACACTGACATATCATTAATATGCCATAACAAATAATTTATTTCAAAAACTGGTCATTAATGGCTGCCAAAAGGTGCAAAGTAACCATAGTAACAGCCATTTCCTGTCCCTCACAGCGATGCTCACCTCTCTGGGCAGCTCAGACAGGAAGTTCTCATCGGCGGCGAAGGTCCGCAGGTTGTGCAGGTATCCGATGGTCGGAGGCAGGGACTGAAGCTCATTGCAGCTGCAGTCAAACTCTTCTAAATGTGATAAACTGTGAAACGAGTTTTAAACATTTGAGTTTGGGCTCTGGGACGATGTTTTTGCGAAACGCGAATGCAGAACAAGACCCTGTATAAAATCCCTCCCACATGAAGTACTACCACCCCATCTTCACCTTCCACCAGTTTAGCATCACTCAGGGATGGGAGGGAATGGCTGGCAGGGATGACAGAATCTCAATGCTCACTAGCGACCCCTGCTGGTGGATCAGGCTTAAGTCAGTCTGTGGGGCTGCACATGAAGGGTCTGATTTACTAAGACCTTTAACACGTGGAAAAACCAATAAGTTAATGATGATTGGTCACGGCATTTTTTTTTTTTTGCACCAATCATTGGTTGTGTTATTAGTTTGCTGAAGGTCTGAGTAAATCAGGCCCGAAGACTCTTCCTCTGACTCATCTCTGCGAGTCCAACGTGAGCTGTTATGTGATAAGGAGCAGCGATTGGCAGGGCTTGCTGCAGAGGAGAGCACATGCTCGTCTGTGCTCTCCCGAATCCATAGAGGCATTGCAAATAGGCCAAAAGCATTCTTTAGTTGGCAAGGTATGTCCCAATGAAAAATACAGCAAAACCACACCTCTATATTGTAACCATGGCATCATGGTATTATACAGCAAAACCACATCTCTATATTGTAACCATGGCATCATGGTATTATACAGCAAAACCACACCTCTATATTGTAACCATGGCATCATGGTATTACGCAGTGTATGAAGATATGACAAGAGTTTAACTAAATATTATCTATCAAGTTCTAATTTTGAACCTCCATCGCTAGGCCTAAATCACTAGGTAAAACCATGGCAATACTTTCCTTTATAGGGATTCATCTCATTTAGCCCTTTGTGTTACTGTACGTTACTGTACTGCCAATACTGCAGTCAGCATGGAGATCAAAGCAGTCGCATTTGAAAAGAGGCCAGACTTGTGAGGGCTACTCTGGTGTACCTCTGGCCCGCAGAGTGGCATCGCCAGGCATGAACATGGCGGTACGTACCTCCCGATGGCGTTGGGCAGGGACGACAGCTGGTTCTCATCCACCTTCAGAGTCGTGAGCTTTTTCAGCATCCCTACGACAGATGCAAGTGCTAATGAGTGGCATTCCTCACGACAATACCCAACAGAACAGCTCAATACCCCACAGAACAGCTCAATACCCCACAGAACCACTCAATACACCACAGAACAGCTCACTACCCCACAGAACAGCTCAATACCCCACAGAACAGCTCACTACCCAACAGAACAGCTCAATACCCCTCATAACAGCTAAATCCCCCACAGAACAGCTCAATACCGCACATAACAGCTCAATACCCCACAGAACAGCCCAATACCGCACAGAACAGCTCAATACCCCCACATAACAGCCCACTGTCCACAGAACAGCTCAACACCCTACAGAACAGCTCAATACCCCACTGAACAGCTCAATACCCCACAGAACAGCTCAATACCACACATAACAGTCCACAGAACAGCTCAATACCCCACAGAACAGCTAAATACCCACCAGAACAGCCCACTGTCCACAGAACAGCTCAATACCCACAGAAAAGCCAACTGTGTAGAGAACAGCCTGCTAACCAGAGAACAGCCCACTTTCTACAGAACAACCCACTGTGCATCGGATTCTCCCAGCTGACCAGCTTATAATGAATAAAACAATTAACAAAACTGACCAGTAAAAATTGCATGCTGACACAAAGATGAACAATATTTATGAAGGAAATGAAAATTTACAAAGCTATTCAATATTTAATCTCTCATTGCACATTGTCTCTCAAAATATAAGTAAATAAATATAATTAAAACTATATCTATTTCTATATCAGATTCCAAAATGGCCTTCAGTTGAAAGTATTCCAGAGCGGGGTATTGAGCGGAAGTGGGTGACAGACAAGACCACATGCTGGCAGAGCAGTAATGAAGCAGCACAGCAGGGGGCAGCACCGAGCCTTCTCGCCTCACCTATAGAGTCGGGAAGCTGTTGCAAGCTGTTGAAGGACAGAAGCAGGTCTTCCAGAACCTCGCACCCGGACACGTCAGAGTCCACGGCCTCGATACGGTTCTTCGAGAGATCCAGGTAGGTCAGGTGCTTTAGCCTGCCGATGGACTGCACACAGACAGGAATCTGGCTCATCCACCACAGCCTGGAAACTCAGCAGCAGGGTGCAGTTGGGAGTTTGACAGCCATTAACACACGAATGACTGACTGCGCTGCTCACACACTGCGGAGCCAGCCTGTGAATCCGCGTTCTGCTTCATGAATCTGGGCTTCCACAGTCACTCTGCACACTATTACAGCAGGACTGCAGGGTAACCTTCATCTCCAGAAATTATTTCACATTTTTTCCCCCAATATAACCTTCATTTAAACAGGAGGTCACTTGAGATAAAAAAAAATCTCTTTTCCAACAATCAGCAAATCATATTCAATCCATATTCATATTCAGAAAAATATGTATCTACAAATATCACTGGAGCCTAAAATGATCCCCACAGAGGATATTTTAACATGTAATTTCTGAAGTGTAACATCAGCACATATCTATTAAACAATAACTACAACATATTCTATATTCTATTAGAGGTTAATCATTTAAAAAAACTACCAAAAAAAAAACCCTGAATCAATTAATTAATTTAAAAAAACAATTAATTAAAAAAATAGCTAAAAGAAACTCAGGGAGTGAGGTGTGTCTTTAAGCGGATTTTAGTTCCACCCATTAATACACTCAATATTGGTTTCTTCGTTTTAATAAATAAATCTGCCATATTAAACAGTGCCCCCTCTGGAGTAGGGGGGTATTTCACAAAGCAGAATTACTGTGTTAGCTGGATAACTGCACTGAGTAAAACCCAAAGCAGGATTACTGTGTTAGCTGGATAACTGCACTGAATAAAACCCAAAGCAGGATTACTGTGTTAGCTGGATAACTGCACTGAGTAAAACCCAAAGCAGAATTACTGTGTTAGCTGGATAACTGCACTGAATAAAACCCAAAGCAGAATTGCTGTGTTAGCTGGATAACTGCACTGAGTAAAACCCGGAACCCTGGAGTGAAATACCCCCCTGGCGTCCACGGGGGGGGAGGGGGGGGGGGGGGGGGGGTGAAGTGGGCGTGGCCTACCCCAGGTATTCTCTGCAGGGAGTTGTTGTCCATCCAAAGCTCTTTTAGGTGTTGGATCTGCTCCAGGACATCAGGCTGAAACAGACCATACAAATCACAGCCCTGTCTCCTCAGAATTAACCAATCACAGCCCTGCCTCCTCAACATGAACCAATCACAGCCTTGTATCCACAAAAATGAACCAATCACAGTCCTCTCTGCCCAATATTAACAAATCACCGCCCTGTCTCCAAAAATACAAATCAATCGCAGCCCTATCTACTCAAAATTAACCAATCACAGCCCTGTCTCCCAAAAAATGAACCAATCCGACATTTTCAGCCCGATTCCTCCTGCTGGTGTATGTGGTGTTCATATAAGTCAGACCTGCACCTGCATGTCCATGAAGTGCCCTGGTTTCTCACCAGCTCAGAGAATTCATTGCTGCCCAGGTCTAGCCTCTCCAGCTGTGCCAGCTTGTGTAAGGACCTGTGTGAGAGGAGACGCAGTCAGGCAACGCAGCGACTCGACCGCCATTCAGAACTCCTTCCTGCCCCACAGACGCCCCATCCTTAGACACATCCTGGCGCTTTAGCGGCTGTTCGCTCTCCACTGTCTCGAAGATGATTAGGATCACTCAGTATTCTCACTGATCCAGAACGTAGAGGTCACTGCACCCAGTATGTCTCTCTCTCTCCCTCTCGCTCTCTCTCTCTCGCTCTCCCTCTCTTTCTCTGCACCACTTCTGCTATCGCTCTCATTTAGTTTTCCTCTCCATATCTGTCCCCCTCTCTCTCTTTCTCCATCTCTCTCTACCTCCCCTTTTCACTCGGTCCATCCTACATCCCTGATCTCCCTCTCTCCCTCCATCTCTCCTTCCCTCTCTCCCTCCATCTCTCCTTCCCTCTCTCCCTCCATCTCTCCTTCCCTCTCTCCCTCCATCTCTCCTCACTCTATCACTTCCCTATCCATTGCTAGATATCTGACCGCTCGACTCTGCCAAGAATAAATCTGTGTCAGTTTGGTTTCCACGTTAACTCAGAGGTCAGGTCAGCTTCAAAAAGGTGAAGCAGGTGGAAGATGACCCTTTACTATGTTTAGTGAGAGGAGGGGGCATCCCCTCCAACTTCGGGGGAAAACATAAAATGGTCCCCAGAATATTATCATGTTGGTGCAAAGTACTGTTGGTGGTACTGTTAGCACCCCCCCCCCCCCCTCCTTGGTTGCACCTCATTTATCAGGTTCATGTCTAAAGGAGTTGAGCTGAGGACTTTGAACAGAACCATCACTCAGACTCAGAAGCAGCTGATTGGTTCCCTAGCCATTAAGGGCGTCGGTGCTGTAACCACTAGCAGCCCTGGGAGGGACACACAGCAGGAGGATCAGGCCAGGCTCACTTTGGCAAAGTCTTCAAGTGATTCTCTCTCAGCTCCAGAATGCGCAGTTTGGAGAGTCTGAAACAGAGGGATACAGCGAGAGAGTATGTGAGAGAGAGAGAACGCACACACACATGCATTCGCGCACCACACGTGCGCACATGAACGCACGCGCGCATGCACAGACACAGTACTCTCCATATGAAATGTGATCCAAATCAAAATTTAGTATATCATATTCTATGTTTTACTGTTTAGCCCTCAAGGAAAAGATCAGATATGTATTGGATTTTTTTAAATTTTATTTTATTTGAGTCACTTAGTTTTAGTGCTGAGGCAGGAGAATAGCAGCGCTTTTGGGGTGAGATCGGGGACCCCTGCTCTTCGGGGGGGAAACACTCACTTCCCGAAGTTTGTGGGCAGGCAGTCCAGGAAGGCATCGTTGAGGAAGAGCTGGGTCAGGTTGAGCAGATGTGTGAATCCGTCTGGGAGTCTGTAGAGAGAAATAGGGAGGGGGGGCGGTACGTGGGTGGCTGGAGCCGTGACAACCAGGCTCATCTCCTACATGCCGATCGTCATGGAGACGGGAGAAGCTCCTGAAAGCAAGTGTAATCTCCCTGGCAGTGCAGAGCAGAGACAGGCTCCACAGAGTCTACAGAGGCCTGAAACTCAACCTTCTATTCTCAACAGGGTAAATACTCAACCCCATATTCTCCACAGGGTAAATACTCAACCTCTTCTCAACAGGGTAAATACTCAACATCGTAGTCTCAACACGGAAAATACTCAACCAAATATTATCAACACGGAAAATACTCAACCCCATATTCTCAACATGGTCAATACTCAAACCAATATTCTCAACAGGGAAAATACTCAACCCAATATTCTCAACAGTGAAAATACTCAACCCCGTAATCTCAACACAGAAGCATCCCGTCTCCCTACCAAGCCCAAAATTCCAACTCAATTTAATCTGCTGAATGCTAATTAAAGGAAGTCATTAGGACAAGGCTGTGGCACCAAACGATCTGTACTGTAATTCAGCTGTTACCAACCAGACCCTTCCGTAGCTAAGAAGCAGAACCTGAGTATGGGGCGAGTCTAAAGAATTGGCGAAGACTCTCAATCCAAAACTCCAAGCAAAGTCCAACCAAACTCCCGCTCAAAACTCCAACCAAACTCCCACTCCAAACTTCTGCTCCAAACTCCAACCAAACTCTAATTTCCTCCCACAAACAATGGTAAAAAATAAAAACACTCCAATGCACTATTCAACTCCCCAAAGGCCTTTTGGCTGAGTTCAGAATCATATGGCGCTTGTAACAGGACAGAAATACATTTTCAGAGATGATGCTTCTAATAAAACTAACAAGAGTAAAAGGATGGTTAAACTTTAATGAGCAGAGTGCAGTATTTATTGCTTTTATGCTGCAGGGTTCCCTTGAGGTTTCTAATCTGGTTCATATCCAAATCTCTACTACACTGTGAATAACAGGAGCCGGGGGACACAGTCATGCTTACACTACGGCTCTAACACCACACCCTCACAATAACTACAGCTCTAATACAACACCCTCACAATAACTACAGCTCTAACACTACACCCTCACAATAACTACAGCTCTAACACTACACCCTCACAATAACTACAGCTCTAACACCACACCCTCACAATAACTACAGCTCTAATACAACACCCTCACAATAACTACAGCTCTAACACTACACCCTCACAATAACTACAGCTCTAACACTACACCCTCACAATAACTACAGCTCTAACACTACACCCTCACAATAACTACAGCTCTAACACTACACCCTCACAATAACTACAGCTCTAATACCACACCCTCACAATAACTACAGCTCTAATACAACACCCTCACAATAACTACAGCTCTAATACAACACCCTCACAATAACTACAGCTCTAACACTACACCCTCACAATAACTACAGCTCTAACACTACACCCTCACAATAACTACAGCTCTAACACCACACCCTCACAATAACTACAGCTCTAACACTACACCCTCACAATAACTACAGCTCTAACACTACACCCTCACAATAACTACAGCTCTAACACTACACCCTCACAATAACTACAGCTCTAACACCACACCCTCACAATAACTACAGCTCTAATACAACACCCTCACAATAACTACAGCTCTAACACTACACCCTCACAATAACTACAGCTCTAACACTACACCCTCGCAATAACTACAGCTCTAACACTACACCCTCACAATAACTACAGCTCTAACACCACACCCTCACAATAACTACAGCTCTAACACCACACCCTCACAATAACTACAGCTCTAATACAACACCCTCACAATAACTACAGCTCTAACACTACACCCTCACAATAACTACAGCTCTAACACCACACCCTCACAATAACTACAGCTCTAACACTACACCCTCACAATAACTACAGCTCTAATACAACACCCTCACAATAACTACAGCTCTAACACCACACCCTCACAATAACTACAGCTCTAATACAACACCCTCACAATAACTACAGCTCTAACACCACACCCTCACAATAACTACAGCTCTAATACAACACCCTCACAATAACTACAGCTCTAACACTACACCCTCACAATAACTACAGCTCTAACACTACACCCTCACAATAACTACAGCTCTAACACTACACCCTCACAATAACTACAGCTCTAACACTACACCCTCACAATAACTACAGCTCTAACACTACACCCTCACAATAACTACAGCTCTAATACAACACCCTCACAATAACTACAGCTCTAACACTACACCCTCACAATAACTACAGCTCTAATACAACACCCTCACAATAACTACAGCTCTAACACCACACCCTCACAATAACTACAGCTCTAACACTACACCCTCACAATAACTACAGCTCTAACACCACACCCTCACAATAACTACAGCTCTAACACCACACCCTCACAATAACTACAGCTCTAACACTACACCCTCACAATAACTACAGCTCTAACACTACACCCTCACAATAACTACAGCTCTAACACTACACCCTCACAATAACTACAGCTCTAATACAACACCCTCACAATAACTACAGCTCTAACACCACACCCTCACAATAACTACAGCTCTAACACCACACCCTCACAATAACTACAGCTCTAACACTACACCCTCACAATAACTACAGCTCTAACACTACACCCTCACAATAACTACAGCTCTAACACTACACCCTCACAATAACTACAGCTCTAACACTACACCCTCACAATAACTACAGCTCTAACACCACACCCTCACAATAACTACAGCTCTAACACTACACCCTCACAATAACTACAGCTCTAACACCACACCCTCACAATAACTACAGCTCTAATACAACACCCTCACAATAACTACAGCTCTAACACTACACCCTCACAATAACTACAGCTCTAACACTACACCCTCACAATAACTACAGCTCTAACACCACACCCTCACAATAACTACAGCTCTAACACTACACCCTCACAATAACTACAGCTCTAACACCACACCCTCACAATAACTACAGCTCTAATACAACACCCTCACAATAACTACAGCTCTAACACTACACCCTCACAATAACTACAGCTCTAACACTACACCCTCACAATAACTACAGCTCTAACACTACACCCTCACAATAACTACAGCTCTAACACTACACCCTCACAATAACTACAGCTCTAACACTACACCCTCACAATAACTACAGCTCTAACACTACACCCTCACAATAACTACAGCTCTAACACTACACCCTCACAATAACTACAGCTCTAACACTACACCCTCACAATAACTACAGCTCTAATACAACACCCTCACAATAACTACAGCTCTAACACTACACCCTCACAATAACTACAGCTCTAACACCACCACACCCTCACAATAACTACAGCTCTAACACTACACCCTCACAATAACTACAGCTCTAACACCACACCCTCACAATAACTACAGCTCTAACACCACACCCTCACAATAACTACAGCTCTAATACAACACCCTCACAATAACTACAGCTCTAACACTACACCCTCACAATAACTACAGCTCTAACACCACACCCTCACAATAACTACAGCTCTAATACAACACCCTCACAATAACTACAGCTCTAACACCACACCCTCACAATAACTACAGCTCTAACACCACACCCTCACAATAACTACAGCTCTAATACAACACCCTCACAATAACTACAGCTCTAACACTACACCCTCACAATAACTACAGCTCTAACACCACACCCTCACAATAACTACAGCTCTAACACTACACCCTCACAATAACTACAGCTCTAACACCACACCCTCGCAATAACTACAGCTCTAACACTACACCCTCGCAATAACTACAGCTCTAACACTACACCCTCACAATAACTACAGCTCTAATACAACACCCTCACAATAACTACAGCTCTAATACAACACCCTCACAATAACTACAGCTCTAATACAACACCCTCACAATAACTACAGCTCTAATACAACACCCTCACAATAACTACAGCTCTAATACAACACCCTCACAATAACTACAGCTCTAATACAACACCCTCACAATAACTACAGCTCTAACACCACACCCTCACAATAACTACAGCTCTAACACCACACCCTCACAATAACTACAGCTCTAATACAACACCCTCACAATAACTACAGCTCTAATACAACACCCTCACAATAACTACAGCTCTAATACAACACCCTCACAATAACTACAGCTCTAATACAACACCCTCACAATAACTACAGCTCTAATACAACACCCTCACAATAACTACAGCTCTAACACTACACCCTCACAATAACTACAGCTCTAATACAACACCCTCACAATAACTACAGCTCTAATACAACACCCTCACAATAACTACAGCTCTAATACAACACCCTCACAATAACTACAGCTCTAATACAACACCCTCACAATAACTACAGCTCTAACACTACACCCTCACAATAACTACAGCTCTAACACCACACCCTCACAATAACTACAGCTCTAACACTACACCCTCACAATAACTACAGCTCTAACACCACACCCTCGCAATAACTACACCTCCACAATAACTAAACCTACCTCAGTCACTACACTACGTATTTTACGTACTTGGTTAGTGCTATAGTGTTACCATGGTGAGGGTATTTTACGTACTTGGTTATTGGGTTGACACTCGCTTCCACCACAGAGAGACATTTGCAGCCCTTTATGTTGTCTGGGAACTCCTGGATGCCTTTAAGAAAAGTCACAGGTGTTAGGAAGCTGGAATATGCAAAATAACCTCAACTCCACTTCATCTGCTCTGGAGAAAAACACGTTACACAGTGAAAAATTACAAATTAAGTCACTTGCACATTCTGAGGGCCACTGCATTACATTCAATTACAACATTTTACATTCCATTAATTTACCAGATATTCTTATGTAGAGTGGATGAAAATGAACCAGTCTGAGCGCAGAGTAGCGACGGCCGTACCGTTTTTACTGACATCCAGCTCCTTGAGGTTGACGAGGCTGGAGATGGTGGTGGGCAGGTTGGACAGGTCGTTGTCGGCCATGCTGAGCTTACGAAGGGCTTGGCAACTGAAGAGTTGCTGGAAATCAGGCAGACTGTCACTCACTGTGGTGCACATAGCATTTTAGACCGCTTTTTAGGTCAAACTTGCTGTAGTCCACTGGGAATGAGACTCTCCCAAGTTATGTTACATCAGGATTGTAAAAAGAAAAGAAAAAACTACAACTCCCACAGGGCTGGTGTCTCTTATATGGATTTTGAATTTATTTTTCATGCAATGGCCTTTGATCATCCTATACAGACCTTGGTCAAATGATTTCTGGAAATTTAAACACAAGTCAAATTCCTGCAGATTACTTATAATTTTTCACAAATATTTAGAACAAAATTAGTTTGTAGGAATTGTACAGGTTTATGTAAACAAGTAACAGGGCACCTGAAGTGAGTTTTTGTAATTTTACAAGAATCCAGAGAGTTAACAATTATTTGACTACAGTATGGTCTGGTCCTACATGGCCTATAATACACTGTGTGGTCAATGGTGGGCACATAACATTACCTTATTGCATTAGGAATATGTTGCATCACTTTATATAGGCCAAATAATTAATAATTAATAATTACTACACTGCTAATTACACACAATATATTCATCACATTTTCCAAAACCACAAATTTACAGTATATTTCCCTAAGAGATGGAGAAGAGTTAGAGTTAAGCAGTTCCAGGGAAGCCCTCCCGGGGGCGATGTTCAGACGCATGCTGGGTCTCCCTGCTGATCCCTGTCCAAGGTGCTGACACAGAGCAAGTACTGGGTAAGTGAAAGAATGTTCATTCATAAAAGCCAAAAAAAATAAAAAAATACAGAACACCAGCAGGTGAAGGATGAAGAATGCGTTTATTCACTTGTTTTAAAGACTACCTCCTCACTGCCCCCCCGCCCCCCCCCCCCTCACAATCATTCAGGTATGATAGCTCCCCCTCATTCTGTAGATTGGGACTGGTTGTCATGGAGATGTCATGCTGCTCCAGTCGTCGCTCATCCACATGGTTACAGGAAAACAGAACAATGTAATGGCCTCGTTTCCATGGCGATGTGACGTTGGGTTAAAAATGAGGAAATGGGGGGGGGGGGTGGGTGTAGCCCACTACCTTGCCCACACACCCACACACACGCCCATGCACACACACACACACACCCAGATTAGGGCTCCTATATACAGTATTGTATATAGCTGTATATATACTATATATTGCATATAGTATATATACAGCTCCTCGATCTGCCCAACCCCCTTCCTCACCTTGGGAAGCTCCTTGATCTGCCCAACCCCCTTCCTCACCTTGGGAAGCTCCTTGATCTGCCCAACCCCCTTCCTCACCTTGGGAAGCTCCTTGATCTGCCCAACCCCCTTCCTCACCTTGGGAAGCTCCTTGATCTGCCCAACCCCCTTCCTCACCTTGGGAAGCTCCTCGATCTGCCCAACCCCCTTCCTCACCTTGGGAAGCTCCTTGATCTGCCCAACCCCCTTCCTCACCTTGGGAAGCTCCTCGATCTGCCCAACCCCCTTCCTCACCTTGGGAAGCTCTTCGATCTGATTGGCGTCCAGGTAGAGCTCCTCCAGGGTGCGCTCGAAGCTGAAGATCTCCTTGGGCACCTGCTGCAGGCTGCAGTGGGAGTAATCCAGCACTGAGATCACCTCTTCCTCACCACGGAAACACCGGCACGGCACCAGCCGACCCATGATCTTCCTCTTGGTCGTCATCTCCAGACACTGCACTGAGGAAGATGAGGGTGAGATGCATAATTCTGAGTGCTACTCCCAGCGTTAAGACAACTCTAACAGTGTTAATATGAGTCCAATCTACTCCAGTCTTTCTGCATGTGGGATCCAAACTGCCTGATCAGATCCAAACTGCCTGATCAGATCCAAACTGCCTGATCAAATCCAAACTGCCTGATCAGATCCAAACTGCCTGATCAGATCCAAACTGCCTGATCAAATCCAAACTGCCTGATCAGATCCAAACTGCCTGATCAGATCCAAACTGCCTGATCAAATCCAAACTGCCTGATCAGATCCAAACTGCCTGATCAGATCCAAACTGCCTGATCAAATCCAAACTGCCTGATCAGATCCAAACTGCCTGATCAGATCCAAACTGCCTGATCAAATCCAAACTGCCTGATCAGATCCAAACTGCCTGATCCAAAATGCATCTCTCGTGGTGTAACTGTCAATAGCAAAGTGCATTTGAATTTGGTTATGGATATGGATATGGATTTTCCCATGACAATGAGAATGTCCGATTTTTTTCGGGAGTGTTGTCCTAGTATTTTCCTTAACGGTCAGCAGTCCCGCTAACACGCAGTGCTCTGATTGGCTAGTGGGAATGTGCAGACATAATGGCCCCTGTTGGACCAGGATGTTCTGTAAACTGATTCAGTTCCCACAGTCTGGCATCTAATCTGTCTGTGGCCAGCAGTCCTGTATCGCAGCGCATCGTTAGCTCTATAGCGTCACCCAAACAGGCAGCGTTTCAGCCCAAACAGGCAGTGTTTCAGCCCAGACAGGCAAGGTTTCAGCCCAAACAGGCAGCGTTTCAGCCCATACAGGCAGCGTTTCAGCCCAAACAGGCTCTGATCTCGCTCGTGCACCAGCGACTCTCCCTCTCAAGCTCACGGTCTACCTGCGCCAGCTCCACAGGAAGTTCAGTCACCGGACATGATAACTGTGTGTGAGTCACATAACTGTGCAGGGCCCACATGACAAAATTCACCCACAGCGTGTTTACCCACGTTCCTGAATATTAGCGCACGTACAATTGTTTTGTATGTTAATATATTTTAAATGCACTGCACTCCTATTTTAACCCATTTTGGGCTAAACATTGACATGCATAGATAGACCACAAGAATCCAGTAACTACATCTGGAAAAGATTGGCACTTAACATTTAAGTTAGCATGAGGCTAAAAGTCCTGCATACCCTACTCTAAAGAAAAGACTCTAAAACCTGGCAGTCAAGGCCAGTAGCAACACTGGTTATCTATTCTACAAGAATGAAAACCAGCAGCACTACAGGCCCCAGGGTCCTGATTAAGGCGTGGCCACAGGTATGCAGGTAAATTAGAGCAAACTACCAATCAGAGCCTCTATTTTCAAGCAGCCTATTATCAGGCTCAATAATAAATAATAAGACAAAGGAGGATGCACACTTCAGCGGATCGTGAGTATTAAAAAATATGTGAAAAACAGCTTGTGTTAGTGACATTCATTTATGCAAGTGTTTTACCTGCTCATACAGGTACTTATTGTACGTCGCTTTGGATAAAAGCGTCTGCCAAATAATTGTAATGTAATGTAATGTTTTACTCTGCTCAGTGTATGCGGAGACTTCCTGTCCACAGCCACTTCTCACAGCCTTTCATTTTTCATTAAAGGTGCATTGCATCATGGGAGAAAACACAATAGGCAATACAGAAGGTATATTTTTCAGGTCGGGGGGGGGGGGGGGGGGGGGCAGTGGAGCCTGTGTGTGTGTGTGTGTGTGTGTGTGTGTGTGTGTGTGTGTGTGTGTGTGTGGTGTGTGTGTGTGTGTGTGTGTGAGAGTGTGTGTGTGTGTGTGTGTGTGTGTGTGTGTGTGTGTGTGTGTGTGTGTTTTTTATGAAAAAAAAGAAAAGAAAATCAACAGTCTTCAATCTGTCCAAGTGGCTTCAGGTTTCTACTGTTGCCATAGAGACAGATGACGTATGCACACCTTCATAATATCCGGCCGTCATATCTCCATTCAACCTCTTCATCTCAGAGCAGTTTTAACTCTTTTATCATTTCAATTATTAGTCTTTATTCACTACGTTACATGTAAATTATATCCAGGGATTTAGCAGACACTGTTATCCAGAGTGACTTACAAAGCTTACATTTATTATTCTTTTAGATACAGTACAATCCACATATAGCTGGATATTTTACGGAAGCAATGCAGGTTAGGTTCAGGTAAGGTCAGGGGTTAGGACAACAGCAATGCCCTACCTGGGCTTGGAGCCTGTTCCCTACCCATAATTCTCCCTTCCTCCCACTGCCCGGGTTGGAGTGTCCTATCGCTGCTGTTGGCAGTACAGCCGAGTATGCTTTAGCACATAATTTAGCACGTTAGCACATAAATGAGCACGTTAGCATCATTTGTGTCCCGAGACACTGCTCAGCCACCCACTGCTGCGTGTCCTATCCTGTGGTCCTCCAGCTGAGCTGCACAGCAGTCATGCCAGAGGTTCATACCGTTTGCGCAGCTGCTGGAAGCAAACCGCAGTTGCTCGATCGGCCAGAGGGGGCAGTATCACACCCTGCTTCACAAGATAAGCTCACAAAGGCATTAAGTGGGAGGAGGACAGTCAATGTGAAGACAGACCACGGGCATATAGTTTATCAGAGTGTGGCAGAGCTATGACACACTGACATTAAGTCCTTCCCTCCCTGGGTCGCTGAGGCTGTGACCAATCATGTGCCACCCTGCAAGATTTCTGACCAATCATGTGCCACCCTGCAAGATTTCTGACCAATCATGTGCCACTCTGCAAGATTTCTGAGCAGTTGCCATCGGCACAGTTGGGATATGATTCCTGACTGCAGGGAATGTCACTGTACCAGTGAGCCAGCGTTTTTCAGTGCATCAAGGCAGCTCTTTTGCACTTTTACTGATATCGCTTATTATTTATGTAAAGCCTCAGTTAGGCCTCACTTTGCGCACAGCTACACAAATTAAACAAAACTGAATTCATAAGACCTGTAGCTTTTTTTTTTGCTTCTATTTATTTTTCGTTGTAATGTGTCTTAGCTGTGTGATTTCAGTCTTGTACTGCCTGTAATTTCTTTGCTTGCATCTTTGTCCCAGTTTTTTGTGCCGTTCCTTGCATACGAGTCCAGCTGGACTGACGGGTTTTTAAATAGACAATTAAACCAACAGAGTTTGGCAGCATTTCCTTATTCGAATAGCGGGACAAACCGCAGGTGTGTGAGTCAGGGGTGGGGCGGGGCGGGCGGGGCGGGGCGGTTATTATGCAGTTTGGTTATTGGTGTCACACAGAAAGCTGGTCACTGAAATTAAAATAATTTGTGGAAATAAGTGGAAATAAGTTTCAGTTAAATTACAGAAGAACTTAAACCTGTGTTTTCAATCAAGAGGTACTGTAACAAAAACCAGCACAATCGCTGGGTCCCCTGAGGTTAGGAAGCGCTCCACAGGGGACCCACCGCTCTGGGCTGAAACATGGGGACCCACCGCTCTGGGCTGAAACATGGTACATCCCATTTTGTGCAGGACTACTGGAATCCCTCATTCAATTAAAGAGACACTGTCACACAGATACTTTACAGAGGAAACAAAAAGGAAAATTGGGAAGAAACCAGGCCTGAACCCCCAAAAACTAGCTCTGAGCCCCAAAAACCAGCCCTGAGCCCCAAAAACCAGGTCTGAGCCCCCAAAAACCAGCCCTGAGCCCCAAAAACCAGACCTGAAGCCCCAAAAACCAGACCTGAACCCCCAAAAACCAGCCCTGAGCCCCAAAAAACGAAGTAAAAAAAACTCCCCAATGGGAAAAAATCTTGGGTGGTCTCTGTGCAAAGGCTCATGGGAAGCCTCGGGACCGCGTGCTGTCTGAAGCGGTCTCTGTGCAAAGGCTCATGGGAAAGCTCTGGCCTCTGTACTCTGTCAGGTCTGTCCTCTCCCCTGCGTGTGTTTACAAGAAATCTGGAAATGAACAGGACTGCTGTCTGTCACGACACTCATCGAAAAATATACCCCTCCACAAACGAACAGGGTGACGAACACCTGCTCTTTAGAATACAGAATTCTGTTATGGTAAAAATGTGCGTGACAGCGGCTAATGGTTTCCATGGTAACCCACTCTCCAAGAGCGCATTACGGTCTGATGTTGACAATTTAACCGCAAGCCACCGTAGGATGCACAGAATCCCACACAAACATACACACACACACATATACAAAGATGAGTTCACAAAAATGCCAACAAGTGAAAATGGGATGTTACACTGGTTGATAAAATTAAGTTTTGCAGTTATAACTTATGATAGAGAAGTAGTTCCTGTCTGGGCAGAACCTCACTTTAAGAACTCTCTCTCTCGCTCTCTCTCTCACTCTGTCTCTCTCTCTCATTTTCTCTCTGTCTCTCTCTCTCTTTCTCTCTGTCTCTCTCTCTTTCTCTCTGTCTCTCTCTCTTTCTCTCTGTCTCTCTCTCTCTCTCTCTCTTTCTCTCTGTCTCTCTCTCTTTCTCTCTGTCTCTCTCTCTTTCTCTCTTTCTCTCTCCCTGTCTCTCATGCTATTTGAGTAGGAGTCTCTGCAGGTCTTACCCTTGAGTATTAGAGAACACCAGGAACACCAATCTCCAGCTGCAGCATTTGACTGCCCCACCTCTCACCAGATGCATTCTGGGGGAGTTAAATGGCTCACAAACAGGACTGCTGACGGCTCTTTCTCCATAACAACAGCACCCCCACCAGGCAAGTGTGTATGTGTGTCTGGTGAAATGTCCCTTTCATAACAACAGCACCCCCACCAGCAAGTGTGTGTGTGTGTGTGTGTGTGTGTGTGTGTGTATCTGGTGAAATATTCATATTCTATAGCATGTCAGAACACGCCAGTCACACGGAACACGCCAGTCACTCAGAACACGCCAGTCACACGGAACACGGCAGTCACTCAGAACACGCCAGTCACACGGAACACGCCAGTCACTCAGAACACGCCAGTCACACGGAACACGCCAGTCACACGGAACACGCCAGTCACACGGAACACGCCAGTCACTCAGAACACGGCAGTCACACGGAACACGCCAGTCACTCAGAACACGCCAGTCACACGGAACACGCCAGTCACACGGAACACACCCGTAACACAGAACACGCCAGTGACACAGAACACGCCAGTGACACAGAACACGCTGTATCATGTTTTACATGTTCTGTATCATGGCGTGTTATGTGACCTGTAGCTGTGGGTTCTGTGCTTACAGGCAGGATGGCAGCGTTATGCAGGTTATTATTTATGACGATATTATTTTATATTATTTCGGGATAAGGAAAATATGCATAAAAGTTGGATTTAAAAAAGGTGGTGAAAAAAAAAAATCTTCTAGTTTTTTTTCATAACAGTCCCTGCTCCAATAAGTGCCCATCTCGTTACCTAGCAACAGCATAATATAAGAAATATAAATACAGCACTCATGGTGAATTAAATAAGCAGAAATTCTACAGAATGGATGAATGGATGGATGGAGGAAGAGTTCTGGAGAGAAAAAGAGAGTGCACTCACACACACGCATGCACCCAAACTCACACACACTCACACGCACGCACAGGCATGCCCACACACTGGTACAGAGTGGTATGTTTCTGTAGATAATGTGCTGCTCTGGTACAGAGCGGTATGTTTCTGTAGATAATGTGACGCTCTGGTACAGAGTGGTATGTTTCTGTAGATAATGTGCTGCTCTGGTACAGAGCGGTATGTTTCTGTAGATAATGTGACGCTCTGGTACAGAGTGGTATGTTTCTGTAGATAGTGTGCTGCTCTGGTACAGAGCGGTATGTTTCTGTAGATAATGTGACGCTCTGGTACAGAGTGGTATGTTTCTGTAGATAATGTGATGCTCTGGTACAGAGCGGTATGTTTCTGTAGATAATGTGCTGCTCTGGTACAGAGCGGTATGTTTCTGTAGATAGTGTGACGCTCTGGTACAGAGCGGTATGTTTCTGTAGATAATGTGCTGCTCTGGTACAGAGCGGTATGTTTCTGTAGATAGTGTGACGCTCTGGTACAGAGCGGTATGTTTCTGTAGATAATGTGCTGCTCTGGTACAGAGCGGTATGTTTCTGTAGATAATGTGACGCTCTGGTACAGAGCGGTATGTTTCTGTAGATAGTGTGCTGCTCTGGTACAGAGCGGTATGTTTCTGTAGATAGTGTGCTGCTCTGGTACAGAGCGGTATGTTTCTGTAGATAGTGTGCTGCTCTGGTACAGAGCGGTATGTTTCTGTAGATAATGTGACGCTCTGGTACAGAGTGGTATGTTTCTGTAGATAATGTGCTGCTCTGGTACAGAGCGGTATGTTTCTGTAGATAATGTGACGCTCTGGTACAGAGTGGTATGTTTCTGTAGATAATGTGCTGCTCTGGTACAGAGCGGTATGTTTCTGTAGATAATGTGATGCTCTGGTACAGAGTGGTATGTTTCTGTAGATAATGTGCTGCTCTGGTACAGAGCGGTATGTTTCTGTAGATAATGTGACGCTCTGGTACAGAGTGGTATGTTTCTGTAGATAATGTGCTGCTCTGGTACAGAGCGGTATGTTTCTGTAGATAATGTGATGCTCTGGTACAGAGTGGTATGTTTCTGTAGATAATGTGCTGCTCTGGTACAGAGCGGTATGTTTCTGTAGATAATGTGACGCTCTGGTACAGAGTGGTATGTTTCTGTAGATAATGTGATGCTCTGGTACAGAGTGGTATGTTTCTGTAGATAATGTGCTGCTCTGGTACAGAGCGGTATGTTTCTGTAGATAATGTGACGCTCTGGTACAGAGTGGTATGTTTCTGTAGATAATGTGATGCTCTGGTACAGAGTGGTATGTTTCTGTAGATAATGTGATGCTCTGGTACAGAGTGGTATGTTTCTGTAGATAATGTGCTGCTCTGGTACAGAGCGGTATGTTTCTGTAGATAATGTGACGCTCTGGTACAGAGCGGTATGTTTCTGTAGATAATGTGATGCTCTGGTACAGAGTGGTATGTTTCTGTAGATAATGTGATGCTCTGGTACAGAGTGGTATGTTTCTGTAGATAATGTGCTGCTCTGGTACAGAGTGGTATGTTTCTGTAGATAATGTGCTGCTCTGGTACAGAGCAGTATGTTTCTGTAGATAATGTGACGCTCTGGTACAGAGTGGTATGTTTCTGTAGATAGTGTGCTGCTCTGGTACAGAGCGGTATGTTTCTGTAGATAATGTGACGCTCTGGTACAGAGTGGTATGTTTCTGTAGATAATGTGCTGCTCTGGTACAGAGCGGTATGTTTCTGTAGATAGTGTGATGCTCTGGTACAGAGTGGTATGTTTCTGTAGATAATGTGCTGCTCTGGTACAGAGCGGTATGTTTCTGTAGATAATGTGACGCTCTGGTACAGAGTGGTATGTTTCTGTAGATAATGTGCTGCTCTGGTACAGAGTGGTATGTTTCTGTAGATAATGTGCTGCTCTGGTACAGAGTGGTATGTTTCTGTAGATAATGTGCTGCTCTGGTACAGAGTGGTATGTTTCTGTAGATAATGTGCTGCTCTGGTACTGAGTGAGCGCCCGGGGGACTCAGCCTAGATTCTCCAACCGTTAAACTCAAGAAAAAGGCATGATGGGAAATTCCTCCTATTTTTAAAAGTCCCAAAAAACTTTTTTTTTTTTTTAACAATAGTGTCTGTGTTCTGAACCACATAAAATGGCGCAGAACAGCCCGTCCCTCACAGAGGCTTTTAAATGGACATGACTGGAACAAACGTGATCCTCAGGGCACTCAGCTTTCACAGAACAACGGCCATATTTCCCTGCTTCATTCACACACACAATGACACCGCCGGCAAATACAATTAGTGCAAAATTAGCAAACCTGGCAACCAACCTCAGAGTCATGTTCCCGCTCCCGTGGGAAAGCGGCAACAGAACAACAGTACGGATCTTTCCAGGGAATGGAGCCGGAATGACCGATATTCCGAACGGCACTGCGTAACGGCATTTGGGCATTACCAATCACTGCATATGGATCGCTGCAGATCACAGCATCTGCGCCCCCTCAAATCAGCATTCAGGATCTTATTAAGGGCTGGTGGGACAGAGAGATCTTCACCACATTTCTGGGAAGGATAAAGCAGCTAACGATAGAATGATAATGGGCATGCTGGGTAGTGTAGTCCATAGGCTGGCGGTGGTAGAAGCGATTTTCCCCCTCGTCATTGTAAAGCGCTTTGAGTCGCCGGCCGGTGAGAAAGGCGCTATATAAATGCAAGGCACTGTAAAAGTGTGAATAACACCTGATGAACATTTCTACTATCCTTCACACTTCTTACCTGCCCTGCACCAATGTGACCTTTGACCTCTGACTGTAGCCGTCCGAGTGTAACACTATAAATAGCACGAACGCCCTCCACAAAAGGAGCTGGAATCCGCTGCGGCCCACCTCTCTACACCCCTCTCCATTCTGTGCTATTAGGAGTAATGTAGAGGCTAAATTGTGATGACACAGGCCAGGGAGGAGGAGCCTGAGTTAGAATAATGAATGGGTTTGAGCACCTCCTCATGACGTGGAGGTGAAACAGCCAGCCTGCCTCCTAGCTGAGCTAAAGGAGTCTCCACGGTTACCATCACTCACACAGGGGGAGCTGTGCCTGTCAGAGAGCAGAACCCACACACTCTGGGATTGATTTGGGCTGCCTGACCATACACTGACCAAACACAGACCACACACTAACCACACACTGACCATACACGGACCGTACACTGACTGAGCACTGATTTATAGTGTAGACTGGATGTACAGTTACATTCACTCGTACAGGTGTGTTTTACCTGCTCAGTGTACGCGGTGGGTAAACATTGTCCACACCTGTACTGTCTGGGCAATACCTGTATGGTGTATTGGACACAATGTATGCCAGCCCACAAATATTCAACGCATGCACACATGCACACACATGCACTCAAAACTCACACACACACTCTTTCTCCTTGCCCAATCAGAAAACATGTAGGCTACCTGTGGCTAACTCTATCACCCAATCAGAAAACATTACACTGAAACTATGTTATGGAGCAGCTCCCATTGCTCACTCAGTGTGCAGATCACTCTGATAATCCCGGCATGACTGTTTGAAAGTCCCAGCAGCTGGACTGTGTAACCTTGAAAGCGGTCTCTCACTCAGATCCGCCTGCAGCCTTTCTGCTAAAAGTGAAAAACTGGAGGAATGAGGCAGAAGACAGTTTTCCTTCTGTAACGTTAATCCTTTTAGGCCGTTACCGTATTCACCCTAAAAGCAGCCCCTACATTTCCACCGGCAGGAATCATGATTTAACCAAAAGTTGTTTTTTTTCTTTTTTGGTCCAATTTAAAAGACAGGTGTGTGTACAGGTGTGTGTACGGGGAGGAGCCGTTACAGGTGTGTGTACGGGGAGGAGCCGTTACAGGTGTGTGTACGGGGAGGAGCCGTTACAGGTGTGTGTGCGGGGAGGAGCCGTTACAGGTGTGTGTGCGGGGAGGAGCCATTACAGGTGTGTGTATGGGGAGGAGCCGTTACAGGTGTGTGTGCGGGGAGGAGCCATTACAGGTGTGTGTATGGGGAGGAGCCGTTACAGGTGTGTGTACGGGGAGGAGCCGTTACAGGTGTGTGTGCGGGGAGGAGCCATTACAGGTGTGTGTATGGGGAGGAGCCGTTACAGGTGTGTGTGCGGGGAGGAGCCATTACAGGTGTGTGTATGGGGAGGAGCCGTTACAGGTGTGTGTACGGGGAGGAGCCGTTACACTGCAAAAAATGTCTGTCTTTAAGTCTTAAAAAAAAACAATTTTTTTTTTTCTCAAAAGTAGAAAATATTACTCTGTTTTAAGTTACTTTTTGGTTGAAAATTATATGGAGTGAAATTATCTTACCCCACTGGCAAATCTTGAAATGAGTAAAACTATCTCTCCCCACTCGCAGATAGTTTGTCTTATTTAGCAAAAAAGTAACTAAAATAAGATTCTAAAGTCTAAATATAAGATGAAAATGCTTGTTAAGATTTAGTTTTTGCCGTGTAATGGTCACACAACCTGTGAGTGGAGGTTGTGTTTTTGCTCTGTGTGGGGGGGGGGGGGGTGATATTGCACCTGGGAAGAGTGTGCGTAGCTTGTAGCCTGTAGAGCACTGTACGTAGCCTGTAGCATGTAGAGCACTGTGCGTAGCCTGTAGCATGTAGAGCACTGTGCGTAGCCTGTAGCGCACTGTGCGTAGCGTGTAGCATGTAGAGCGTTGTGCGTAGCCTGTAGCCTGTAGAGCACTGTGCGTAGCCTGTAGCATGTAGAGCGCTGTGCATAGCCTGTATCATGTAGAGCGCTGTGCATAGCCTGTAGCATGTAGAGCGCTGTGCGTAGCCTGTAGCCTGTAGAGCGCTGTGCGTAGCCTGTAGCATGTAGAGTGCTGTGCGTAGCCTGTAGCCTGTAGAGCGCTGTGCGTAGCCTGTAGCATGTAGAGCGCTGTGCGTAGCCTGTAGCCTGTAGAGCGCTGTGCGTAGCCTGTAGCATGTAGAGCACTGTGCGTAGCCTGTAGCCTGTACTGGAATACTGTAGTGGAACGCTCCATTGAAACACGGCACTGTATTGCACTGGAATACTGCAGTGGTACGCCGCACTGCACTGGAATACTGCAGTGGAACGCTCCATTGGAACACTGCAGTGCACTGGAATACTGCAGTGGAACGCCGCACTGCACTGGAATACTGCAGTGGAACGCTCCATTGGAACACTGTACTGGAATACTGCACTGGAACGCCGCACTGCACTGGAATACTGCAGTGGAACGCTCCATTGGAACACTGCACTGGAATACTGCACTGGAACGCCGCATTGCACTGGAATACTACAGTGGAATGCTACATTGGAACAGGGCACTGCACTGGAATACTACAGTGGAATGCTCCAGTGAAACACTGCACTGCACTGGAATACTGCAGTGGAACGCTGCATTGGAACACGGCACTGCATTGGAATGCTGCATTGGAACACTGCACTGGAGCAGTGCACTTGAATATTGTATATTAAAATCTTATGGAAATTTTGCTAATTACTTGTCTTGTGTTGTGTTGCAAGTAGAAGAGGCAAACAAGAATTTTGAAAATATATTTAATGTATGGAAGAGTTAAGGGTCAATTCAGGGTAAGCAAAAGTAATCGTTTATGGGGAGAAATTCAGCCTAATAACATATTTTATTCATTTGAATGAAGATCAGTAAGATCTGAAGGGACTCACGGAGCCAGACTGGGCCTGATCTGAATGGACTCACTGAGCCAGACTGGGCCTGATCTGAATGGACTCACTGACCCAGACTGGGCCTGATCTGAATGGACTCACTGAGCCAGACTGGGCCTGATCTGAATGGACTCACTGACCCAGACTGGGCCTGATCTGAATGGGCTCACTGACTCAGACTGGGCCTGATCTGAATGGACTCACTGACTCAGACTGGTCCTGATCTGAATGGACTCACTGACTCAGACTGGGCCTGTTATGTCATAAGGAAGAAACTATGAGTCAGAGAAATATTAAAGAAGATTAAAATGATAAAGCACACATCAGGCATCCTTTAAATAACGTTAATTATCATATTAATAAAACACCTTTACTACATCTGTGACCTTAGATTTCTCCTGTGGGCTCCTGTGGGGCCTAAACGGTGGGTCGAGACCCCTTGGTGTTTATGGGAGGGGCTGAGTAGGGTGATCATGTGACACATGAAAAAATGTACAGGCAGTTCAGTCACTTTTACTATATTTACACCCATCATATTAAAAACACACATAACTGCCCCATAACTGCCCCAGTCATATTAAACACAACCACCACATAACTGCCCCAGTCATATTAAACACACCCACCACATAACTGCCCCAGTCATATTAAACACACCCACCACATAACTGCCCCAGTCATATTAAACACACCCACCACATAACTGCCCCAGTCATATTAAACACAAGCACCACAGAACTGCCCCAGTCATATTAAACACAACCACCACATAACTGCCCCAGTCATATTAAACACAACCACCACATAACTGTCTCAGTCATATTAAACACACCCATCACATAACTGCCCCAGTCATATTAAACACAACCACCACATACCTGCCCCAGTCATATTAAACACACCCACCACATAACTGCCCCAGTCATATTAAACACAAGCACCACATAACTACCCCAGTCATATTAAACACAACCACCACATAACTGCCCCAGTCATATTAAACACAACCACCACATAACTGTCTCAGTCATATTAAACACACCCATCACATAACTGCCCCAGTCATATTAAACACACCCACCACATAACTGCCCCAGTCATATTAAACACAACCACCACATAACTGCCCCAGTCATATTAAACACAACCACCACATAACTGCCCCAGTCATATTAAACACACCCACCACATAACTGCCCCAGTCATATTAAACACAAGCACCACATAACTGCCCCAGTCATATTAAACACACCCACCACATAACTGCCCCAGTCATATTAAACACAACCACCACATAACTGCCCCAGTCATATTAAACACACCCACCACATAACTGCCCCAGTCATATTAAACACACCCACCACATAACTGCCCCAGTCATATTAAACACACCCACCACATAACTGCCCCAGTCATATTAAACACTGCATCCAGTACATAACTGCCCCCAGTTACATTGTTAAGTGTTTAACATGTTAAAATAATATTTGAGTTCCATATTTGTCTATGTTTTAATAAGTGATGTGGCCACGGTAAGTGTATATGTATTTAAGTGGGTCATAGTTTTGAAAATTATTTGGATGTAATAGCCTATTACATCCACACTCCAAACTATGCCACACAACATTTCACCAAGTTACCTGTAGCTGTTGTTCTGGAAAATTTAGGCATCGATAAAACACATGAAACAAAACCCACCCGCCCCTATAATATGTTAAATATGGCCGTGCACCGGTGTCAATCAAAATTTAAAAAATGATTTTTAAATAGCAATATGCTGATTAACTCAATTGGAAAAGAACCAATGGGGACAGTACTAGCCTAATGACGTGTCTAATGAGCTCGTGACGTTCAACCAATAAGGAGTCACCATAACCTTCAAACGGTAGGGGTTAAAAGGGGACACTATTTGGAAGCCTTTCTCAATCTGTTACAGGTAACGGCTAATAGCCCAGGCTACTGCCAGGTCGCAATAGCAACCTTCAGAGCATCTATTCAAAGAGCGAAATAACGTGTTATAAATCATTGATGTTATTCGATCATACCAAGCAGACTAAGGTCTACTGTAATCTTTGCTGATTGGTGCACTTTGCTCTGTCAGCACCGCTAATTGTCGAGCTCACAGCGTTTTGCTTTAATGAGCTGAACGGTGATAAATTCGACAGAAGTCCAGATGTCGCGTACATTTGCGCCGACAGCACGAACTGAGCTGTGCAGCCGGGTTCTCTCTCTCTCTCCCCAGCGTGTTGGACGATCACCTGGGCCCAACAGGCGAAAAACCTAGTCGTGGGAGAAGAGATAGAGAGCCCTTTCAACATCCTTCTATTTTCCGATCGTAGAAGATGATTCGTGGTCGTTAGCGTAGGCCTAACAGAAATTAATTCATTTGCGGTATAGACCGCCTGAAATGATAGGGTAGCCTATAAGAGAATACCGAACAGGAGGGATACAGGTTTATAATAATTGACCTTAGGCAGCCGTAGAAAAGGAATCAGACATGCTAACAGACCTGGAGGAAGGCCTTTTCCCCAGAACCACTGACACAGTAGAGCCTTCGCTTAAATAAGCACTCTCGTGAAATGACAGTAAATGACGTGGGTTCTTCCCAGCGTATTCCGCGACTGATCAGATGAAATCTTGACCGCAAGCTGCAGGTGTGGGCTACTTACGTTGAATTGTTGAATGATTATCCATCGATGGTTCGCGAGCGCCAATCAATCAGAACCCAACTGTAATTCCAAACCGAGCCGTTAGTCTTGAGAAAATTCAAGGACCATCGTGCAGTTGCCTGCGCATAATAGGAGTACAGAGCAAAGCTCTCCCGCTGTCCGAAAACGGAGCGAACCCCATAGAGTCGCAGTGATAGAAGCGGTTCCTGTCAGTCGCCGATTATCACGACAAGCATATGATTCAATAAAATATCACTCCAAACCCCGCGGGGAGGGTGCACGTCTCGAATCCGTTGTCTTGTATTCCGCTGTAGGAAAGCAAGAGGGGATGGAGCGTGCCGTTGCCTAACATCGCAGAAATACCTTCCCCCTCGGTGGCCCGTAGCAGAGAGATGTGCCAAGGACGTAAACCATTGGCTTCCCTTCCCACGGATACGATGACCGCCTCTCTCCCTCCTGCCTTCGGTATGGTTCAGAGGATGGGAGAGACGGAGGGATGGAGACAGATGATGGAACGCCAGAAGAGGAGTGGTTTACGCGTGAGGATGCGTGCGCGTGTGAGAAAAGCGAAGAGAAGCTCGCGGATCCCTCGCTACTCCCCTCTTTCCGTTGCCTTTTACCTCATCACGCCGCTCCTGCTGAAACGCGGCTGCACGCGGTGCAGAGGCAGAGCCGCACTATTCGGCATGCACGGGAAGGCGGCAGGGTCGCGATTTAAAACCCACCATTCTCTCGCGCGTGCACCCAGTGCTTCTGGAGCACTGGTGAAACGCATGACGTGACTTGTATGACTGTGTGGCAGGTGCACAGGAGAGGACAGCCCCAGATGGCTCTGGGAAAACACAGCGACGCTCACCAGGCGACAGTAGTGAAGCTGGCCTATAGAACACATAGCCTAATGCATTTAAAGACGAGATGTGTACCCAAAAAAAGCGATTTCTGAAACGATTCAAGGGTCAGGACAACAGGTTGCTTCCTGAATTAACCTTCATAGACTACTGTTCAGGTCACCGGATAATCAACGCGCACTGTTCGCTGAAAGACAATGGAATATTTATGTGAAAATTATCAAATGCAAGGCCACGTTCTTGTGTGTAAATCCTTTTTAACTAAAATCATCGTTGAGAATATTTCAGCACAATGTAAATGTTGACAAATTTCGCTACGATTTATAACCTAGACTAAAAAATAAATCTGGATAATTGAACACACAGGGGAAAGGATCATTTGGAAATAACCAATCGAAAATAAATCTTTAAAAAAAAACAGCCTAGCTATACGACCTGTACAAAAATACATATATTTGCCTTCAAAATCTTTAACAATAGCAAGCTAGATAAGTTGACATTGCTATGTTCATTAAAAAAATCAACATCAGTTTACATCCCATGTTGGCTAGGCAACCTCAAAGCATCGCGGACAAGAAACTTCCGCCAGAAATAACGCGCGTAGTGTAACAGAGAACTGTGCGAGTTCAGTGAATCGCCAGGCCTTTAAAATTATGTGTGTCATGCGTTGCTAAAAAGGCGCGCCGTTGCCTAGGAGGTTCTCTGTCAGTCGGCAGGCTCTACAACCCGCGTGCGGATGCTACGGAGCTGTTGCAGGGTGCTTACATCATTCATCGCGTGGACATTATCTTGCACGGGGAAAATGTCTGACTGGTTTCCATTCGCAAAGAACAGTCTGATCACAGCAGCACACATTTAACGCGCTTTCAATGCCACAGCAATCTGACTGGATCGAGCATGTGACAGAAGCCATCTCCCACCATGACATTTGGGCTACTAGTGTCTGTGATAAGCAGGTAGCTGGTAGAAGAAGTGATGGGTGTTGGGGTGTCACATATCCTTTTGTTACAGTAGATAGCTAGTGGTTACAAATAAAAAGCAAGGAAAGAAACTGACTGTTTCAGCAAGATGTCCTCCCGTGGGTGAGATAGGCCTACTGGTGGCACAGATACAACAGCTTGGTTTACCGAACAATTACAGGCCAGTTATGAGTGTTTCCCGTTGTATGTTTCCATTGTAAGTGTGCGACGTTCCCAGTTTCGGATGTAGGCCTCTGCCTGTGTGTGTTCGTCTGTGTGTGTTCGTGCGCGCGTTCCTGCTCACACGTCCTCTGCATGTTTCCGCCGGCCGACATTCTCATCCTGCATTCCGGAACACTCAGGACACCATCCCCCCCGCCTCAGGACATGCTGTACTCAGTCTGGGACTACACAGAGCGACGTAAAGATCCAAACCCGCACGTGACCAGTTATCGCACACTAGAAAGTACGTTCCACAAGACAACAGCACCAAACTTCCGTTGGATCCCCCTGAACGTCTCGAAATGTCATCAGGACATCCCCTGAACACCTCAGAAACATCATCAGGACATCACCTAGTCGTCATTTTGTAGGGTTTTCTTAAGTTTACGTGGACGTCGCAGAGAACGTTCCCAGGACGTTCTAGTAACGTCCCCCAGACATTCATTACATGACGTTATATTGTAACAAGTAACAGACGTTGCAGGAACGTCCCTGAATGTCCCATGAATGTTAGGAGCACAACGTCATTTCATAACCGGATAGGGACGTTGCTTGAATGTCCCCGAAAAATAAATTCTAATTAAATGTCATATTGTAACCAACCAGTGACCTTCCTAGGACTTAGTATACTCAATGCTTAGTATACTCAATAACATTCTGACCTTCCTAGGACTTAGTATACTCAATGCTTAGTATACTCAATAACATTCTGACCTTCCTAGGACTTAGTATACTCAATAACATTCTGACCTTCCTAGGACTTAGTATACTCAATAACATTCTGACCTTCCTAGGACTTAGTATACTCAATAACATTCTGACCTTCCTAGGACTTAGTATACTCAATGCTTAGTATACTCAATAACATTCTGACCTTCCTAGGACTTAGTATACTCAATGCTTAGTATACTCAATGCTTAGTATACTCAATAACATTCTAGTAATGTTTTTAGAATGTCTCTAGGGAACGTCACATCATAACTTTGAGGGGACTAAAAGGGGACGTCCATGGGAGGTCCACTGTTAGCTGGGAACCTGGCCCCCTCTCCCAGGCTGTGCATGTATGGATCTGGCCCCTCTCCCAGGCTGTGCATGTATGGATCTGGCCCCTCTCCCAGGCTGTGCATGTATGGATCTGGCCCCTCTCCCAGGCTGTGCATGTATGGATCTGGCCCCTCTCCCAGGCTGTGCATGTATGGATCTGGCCCCTCTCCCAGGCTGTGCATGTATGGATCTGGCCCCTCTCCCAGGCTGTGCATGTATGGATGGCACACTCAGACCCCTGATCATTAGAATATGGAATAAACAGTCTCTTTTCACTCTTAGATAATTTCCACCACCTGTCCCTAGACGGGTTTTCCATGATATCGCAGCGAATAAGCCTCACTCATCAACATGTGACACGGCTTCCTTCTCTTACATCAGAGCCATTTGTAAGTGGTGTGAAATGCCACTCAAAACCGATGGAGGCTCACAGCTCAATAGCCCACCGGCCCTTAGCCAATCAGGAAGCAAGGGGGAGGAGCCAGGCCCAGCACATGCACCTGCAGCTCTGAGCTGGTACACTCTCACGCCCACCTGACTGACTCACTGTTTACCCCAAAGGCTGCGAGGAGAACATCCCGTGGACTGTGTGATTTTAGAAATATGCTCCACAGTATCTCAGCCTGCGTTCGTACCTATTGTTTACAAATATATATTTTTAGGGCTTTAAGGGGTTCTTCTCCTGACTTTTTCCCCCGTAGAGTTCTATAGGAAAATGAGTCAGGAGAAATAACCCTTGCAGTGATCCATCCACATCTTCTCCATAGCTGGCAGCAGAGTGATGGTTTGGGGCTCGTTCGATAGCTCAGACCCTTGATGACTTACAACCATTTAGCCAGTCATGTGTTCCATACTGTACCAGTGTAATTTACAACTGAATCTAGTCTCACCCCCAAATTCCCATAGAGATCCATTCAAATGCAAAGAGGTTATAGTATCTCTTGTAAGAGTACCTGAAAATAAGATATCAAGAGTCTTTAGATGTTGTTGAGTCACAGACCCATGTGTGTGAATACTTATGCAAATGTGATATTTCAGTTTTTTATTTCTAATATAATCCTGAAGATATCTAAATACTTAATTTAATTTGCACATTATAGAGAATTGCTTCTGCAGGAGTAGAGAAAAATCCCATGTAAATATGTTCTAATTTGACTTTACAACACAGCAAAATGAGAAATTATCAATGGGGTATGAATACTTTCTGAAGCTACTGTATGTGTGAAAGGGCCGTGGTGTGTTTAAGAAGTGATGATAGTGTTTTGGCGGTGTTAGCAGTGTTAGCGGTGTTGGCGGTGTTAGCAGTGTTGGCGGCGTTAGCGATGTTAGCGGCGTTAGCGATGTTAGCAGTGTTAGCGGTGGGGAATAAGAGCACATGACAAAGCAGAGTGGAAATGCACCTGCGTTTACCTGCAGGGTCCAGGACGAAAACGAGGCCATTGAGGTTCAGGTCCCCTCCGCACCTGTCCTGCTGCTGTTAATCTCACCTGTGTGACTCTGCTATAGAGATCAAGAGAGATTACTGTTACCTGTGTGTGGCTCTGCTATAAAGAACAGGTGAGATTACTGTTACCTGTGTGTGACTCTGCTATAGAGATCAGGATAGATTACTGTTACCTGTGTGTGGCGTGATTCCGGAATGTGGGACAGGTCCAAGACCCACTTAAATTTGATTGGCCTTCACAGAGCAGACCTCTCCCACAGACATCAGCCGGAGTTTAAACCAGGTCAGTGCAGGTACCAGGATAACCCCCCCATCTCTCAGCTAAAGCTTCCTGCAGCTCATTACACAGTTACCTCATCTCACCTGCAGCTCATTACACAGTTACCTCACCTCACCTGCAGCTCATTACACAGTTACCTCACCTCACCTGCAGCTCATTACAGTTACCTCACCTCACCTGCAGCTCATTACATAGTTACCTCACCTCACCTGCAGCTCATTACACAGTTACCTCACCTCACCTGCAGCTCATTACACAGTTACCTCACCTCACCTGCAGCTCATTACATAGTTACCTCACCTCACCTGCAGCTCATTACACAGTTACCTCACCTCACCTGCAGCTCAAAGAAAAACCCAGCCGACCCCTTCCAGGCCCAGGGATTGGGGTCCACTGCACTGAACAGCGCATGTTTAGCCTGACCTCTGAACCCTGACCTCTTTCTGAAGTCCTGCCCCCACCGTGTCATCCCAGGCATGTCCATCTGCCGGATGATAACCCCGCCCCGCCCTGACCACGCCCCGCTGACCCTCACTGCACTTCAGAGCGTATCGTCAGGACGGGGCCTCTGCTTCGCCTCCCCGCTGCGCCCCGCCCCGCCCTGCCCTGACCACGCCCCGCTGACCCTCACTGCACTTCAGAGCGTATCGTCAGGACGGGGCCTCTGCTTCGCCTCCCCGCCGCGCTTTGGGATGAATGGCCTGGTCTCAGTTTGGCGTGTGAAGGAGCGCGGGCCGCGTGATCACATGCAGTCAGGCGCGCGCGCTAATCAGGCTAATAGCGTGTCTAACAGCGCGGGGCACAGAGAGCATCATCCAAACTGAAAATCTGCATCGTTTGCTTTTTAGTGCCACGTATCATTCCAAGGGAGAATGCAACACCAGGAAAGCTCAAGAGGCTATTTAATACTAAAACAACATTTAATCTCGGTTCAAGCTGTTAAGATAATTAGCATTAAGCCAGTTATTTAAAAATAATAAAAGAACCGTTGATGTTTTCAACGTCTTTGGTGTTTTTTTAGTTTTTTTTTTAAGTTCCTGCGAAGCAAAATGTGTTATCTGTGCAATAATGGAGAAATAACCCGAAATGCAAAATGAACCAAACGGACTCCTAGAAAGGAAATGTTCTAACACACCAGCTTCCTTCTTCTGCAGATTAAGAAAACTGTGTATCGTATCGTGCACATACAGTAAATCTATAAATGTTGGACTACTGAATAATAAACATACATTTTAAAATTGAAAATGTAATTCTGCCCTGTGTACCAATTAACATTTTTCATACCCTCCGTGCAGTTACTGCGGCTAAGAGCAAAATTAAATCCATAGCAGGATGATTTAACATTAAATAGTAAATATAACATTATATAAACTACAGTAAATATAACATTATATAGGCTACATTAAACATTTCATAGTGTTCCAATAACAGTGTTATTCCCTTGCACTCTTGGAATAACCTCACCAGGTTAATGAGGGTTTTAATTATGCAGCAGTGCATCGACTTTTCGCTGTTACACCTGCACGATCAACTGAGATAAATATGCATGCCTACCGCCCTCTAGCCGCAGGGAAGGGTATTGCGCGTAGTGAGCTTTTCCTTATTAATGAGATTCCAGGGAATCTGCCGTTGTTTTCCCAGCTGTGAGTCCACCAATGGAAAGCCAGCTGTGAGTCCAGCAATGGAAAGCCAGCTGTGAGTCCACCAATGGAAAGCCAGCGCCTGAGTCCACCAATGGAAAGCCATCACATTCGTTTCTCAGGGGGTTATGAGTTTATCAGAGCACAACATGCAGCCCAGTGAGGCGGAAACAGCTTCAGCACAAACTGCATTAAGCTCTTTTGAGAACGCCATCATTAGGGCCTATGTAAGTCTCAGATGGCCGAGGGCCCTGTGGTGTTTCTGTATTTCACAGAATAAGCTCAACTGCACTGACGGAGGAGCAGCTCCTGCTCCATGGGATATAATAAAATATAAAATTTAATATTTACCTCGCAAAAGCAAAAACTGCACTCTAAAAGAGAGCGGGAATAAAGGTGTTTCTTACGGCCATCTTAGCCTTCTAATTATTGGGTGTGACAGGCCCCCACACCTGTTACCATGACGATGCCAGCTTCTCTTACAGAAGGTGATGAGTCCAGTCATCAGGATTCTAGTTATTGGGAGATCGCCTGTATAAGAGACCAGGTGATAGTGTAGTCACAGTGTAGTGCAGTGGGTAGGTAACGGGACCAGGTGATAGTGTAGTCACAGTGTAGTGCAGTGGGTAGGTAACGGGACCAGGTGATAGTGTAGTCACAGTGTAGTGCAGTGGGTAGGTAACGGGACCAAGTGAGAGTGTAGTCACAGTGTAGTGCAGTGGGTAGGTAACCCAGGTGATAGTGTAGTCACAGTGTAGTGCAGTGGGTAGTGAACTGAACCTGTAACTCAGAGATTATATATTTGATACCCAGACTGTATGAGAGTAAGGCATTTAACCTGAATTTCTCAGTAAAATATCCAGCTGTATAAATGGATTATATGGAAAATGTAAGTTGTGAAAGAGTATCTGAATGTAATATAATAAAACCAGACTCACCTGCACAGGAAACCAGACTCACCTGCACAGGAAACCAGACTCACCTGCACAGGAAACCAGACTCACCTGCACAGGAAACCAGACTCACCTGCACAGGAATGTGATGATAGTGATAGTTTGATATAACACTAATGATAGTTTATATAACACATATTCAATCCTATACAGAGTGTTGGTGCTGTGTGTGAAGAGCGTGTAAATTAGACCAATAGATTAACATGGTTCAAATGCCTTTTCCCCAGACTGTGATCAAAGTTTTAAAGTTTAAAGCATACTAAAGAATTCTTGAGTGCCATTTCCTGGTTATACCATTTTTATACAGTCTATGGGTTATACACGCACCCTGCTGGCCTCGCGGAGAAACTGTATAATTTAGTTCTTATCCTGCACACACAGACGCTCATCCCTGTCCTCGCCACTAGATGTCGCTGTGGCGTCAGACGGCCGCAGAATTCTCCGTTTGCTTTGATCTTTTTTTGTCGCATCCTGCCGCGAGATTTCTACCGCACTGTGGACTCATTCAGACCTCTCCAGCGAAACGGGTGATGCGCTCAGCCCGCTCACCTACTACCAACACTATTCTTTATACTCTGATTATATTATATTGGCTCTATTTTTACAACCCATGGGGCAATGACAAAATAATCATTCTGAATAATTGGAGTATCATTTATTTCAAAACCCCGATTTGTGTTATATCTATGGGCGGACAATGTTAAAATTGTAGCAGGGGTATGGAATGCCACCTTGCCGCACCACAGCCTGTCGCATTCTACTTGTTGAAAATTGACACTACATATTTTTAAAGTTATTATTAATAATTATTACATAAGTTAACTAGTAATAATTAAGTTATGTAATAAACAGACTCCAGAAGACTTTCACCGTATTTTTGTTTGGGTTTTATTTCGTAATTTTTTATGGACAAGTAGTCGATCAATTTTAATCAAAACAGATGTATCCATTCAGGCACGTGGCAAAATATTATGGTTAAAACATGGCTGATTTACACGTCTGTTTTTACGTTAAAGGCTGAAGTAAGAGTGAGCGCTACGTGTATTTAAAGCGATTAACCATGTGTTTCACACGATAGGCCACTGTGCTCTAAGTGTTTTAATCTGCCTTTCCACTTCTTAAAATGCCTCAGCTTGTAAGTAACCAAATAATTGTCAAGCTTTACTCTTTTATAAAATTACGTAACGGGTTATTTCAGAGGTTTGTTCTCCAGTCCCGAGGCAAAGTGCAGTTTTCTGACTGTGGGATTCTCTTCCAGCAAAGACGAGAGTGTGAAACAAGGGATACTTAAAAAAAAAAACACCTGAAACCGTTTCTCTCTGGCTGTGCTTTTATTATTAATTCTGCATGAGACTGGACTGTGCCTTGTTTTGGATCCCACACACATCGGCCTGAAGAAAAAGTAAAATGTATTGATGGAATGATCACATGAATAAACGATTAACATTTAAAACAGATCTTCTGGGGGTTACGCTGAGGAATAGGAGATGCTCGCTGAGACAGATCTTCTGTGGGTTACGCTGAGGAATAGGAGATGCTCGCTGAGACAGATCTTCTGTGGGTTACGCTGAGGAATGGGAGATGCTCGCTGAGACAAACGAGCAGAAATTGATTCTCAAATGTTGGTACAAGTGTTTTTATTTTCTTTTTCACAAACACAGCTTGGCCAGTTCAGCGATCACCAAAATAAACTCACAAAACTATATTTGTGGAGGGGAAAAAAGAGCCCTTTCACTTCTCTAGAAGTCACAGTTAAGAACGAACGTTGATTGAATCCAGGTCAGATTGTTAGAAAGGTTTAAATTCTGTCGGGATCTGGGGAAGTTGTTGTGGGTAGAAGTTCAGCTCTGTTTATGTGATCCTGGTGGTGGGTATGGCTTTGTGGCTTTGGAGTGAGTGGGGGGGGGGTGCAGCTTTCTCTGTCGTTGCCTAGTCCTGCTGGAACGGACTTGAGCGCTTGTGTAGTTCCCACTAATCTTGGCAGGAATGTGGCGTAGAGTAAAATCCTTCCGCGTGCCAAAGGAACAAAAGCTTTTACATTCCCTCACCGCTGCTCTCTCTCTAACCGTTGCTCTCTCTCTAACCGCTGCTCTCTCTCTCTAACCACACAGCTGCTCTCTCTCTCTAACTGCTGCTCTCTCTCTAACCGCTGCTCTCTCTCTAACCGCTGCTCTCTCTCTAACCACTGCTCTCTCTCTAACCACACAGCTGCTCTCTCTCTAACACACAGCTGCTCTCTCTCTAACCACACAGCTGCTCTCTCTCTCTCTAACTGCCGCTCTTTCTCTAACCGCTGCTCTCTCTCTAACCGCTAACCGCTGCTCTCTCTCTAACCACACAGCTGCTCTCTCTGTAACTGCTGCTCTCTCTCTAACCGCTAACCGCTGCTCTCTCTCTAACCACACAGCTGCTCTCTCTGTAACTGCTGCTCTCTCTCTAACCGCTAACCGCTGCTCTCTCTCTAACCACATAGCTGCTCTCTCTGTAACCGCTGCTCTCTCTCTAACCACATAGCTGCTCTCTCTGTAACCGCTGCTCTCTCTCTAACCACACAGCTGCTCTCTCTGTAACCGCTGCTCTCTCTCTAACCACATAGCTGCTCTCTCTCTAACCGCTGCTCTCTCTCTAACCGCTGCTCTCTCTCTAACCACTGCTCTCTCTCTAACCACACAGCTGCTCTCTCTCTAACACACAGCTGCTCTCTCTCTAACCACACAGCTGCTCTCTCTCTCTCTAACTGCTGCTCTTTCTCTAACCGCTGCTCTCTCTCTAACCACACAGCTGCTCTCTCTCTCTCTAACTGCTGCTCTTTCTCTAACCGCTGCTCTCTCTCTAACCGCTAACCGCTGCTCTCTCTCTAACCACACAGCTGCTCTCTCTGTAACTGCTGCTCTCTCTCTAACCGCTAACCGCTGCTCTCTCTCTAACCACACAGCTGCTCTCTCTGTAACTGCTGCTCTCTCTCTAACCGCTAACCGCTGCTCTCTCTCTAACCACATAGCTGCTCTCTCTGTAACCGCTGCTCTCTCTCTAACCACATAGCTGCTCTCTCTGTAACCGCTGCTCTCTCTCTAACCACACAGCTGCTCTCTCTGTAACCGCTGCTCTCTCTCTAACCACATAGCTGCTCTCTCTGTAACCGCTGCTCTCTCTCTAACCACACAGCTGCTCTCTCTGTAACTACTGCTCTCTCTGTAACCGCTGTTCTCTCTCTAACCACTGCTCTCTCTCTAACCACTGCTCTCTCTCTAACCACACAGCTGCTCTCTCTCTAACCACACAGCTGCTCTCTCTCGAACTGCTGCTCTCTCTGTAACCGCTGCTCTCTCTGTAACTGCACTGCTGCTCTCTCTGTAACCACTCTGTTCTGGTATCAGTTAAGGCTCTGTTCCAGTGTGAATGGGCCCCACAGTCTGGTATCTGTTAAGGCTCTGTTCCAGTGTGTGGATGGGCCCCACGGTCTGGTATCTGTTAAGGCACTGTTCCAGTGTGTGGATGGGCCCCACGGTCTGGTATCTGTTAAGGCTCTGTTCCAGTGTGTGGATGGGCCCCACGGTCTGGTATCTGTTAAGGCTCTGTTCCAGTGTGTGGATGGGCCCCACGGTCTGGTATCTGTTAAGGCTCTGTTCCAGTGTGTGGATGGGCCCCACGGTCTGGTATCTGTTAAGGCTCTGTTCCAGTGTGTGGATGGGCCCCACGGTCTGGTATCTGTTAAGGCTCTGTTCCAGTGTGCGGATGGGCCCCACGGTTTGGTATCTGTTAAGGCTCTGTTCCAGTGTGTGGATGGGCCCCATGGTCTGGTATCTGTTAAGGCTCTGTTCCAGTGTGTGGATGGGCCAGTGGGAAATTTGGACCAATGAGTGGTTTCTGACACATCGGCGCATTAATGCCGTTACTGGCGGAAGAATTACCTACTAGATCTACGTTCCAAATAAAATACGAAAAAGCCAGGAAAGGGCCATTTAATTTTCTAAAATAAATACGTACGAGGACTGGTTATTGTTTGTATTGACAGAATCCGCTTAGTTCTAGTTCATATACGTGCTAGAAGTGTCATTTTGAGACCGTTTTAGCTGCTCTATAGAAGTGAATGGAGAGCGACAAATACCCTATTCTGGATTATCACCCCAGGGGAGCACAGAGCAACTAACCAACATATTTAGCCACCATTTGGACTCATATCATGGCAAAAGTTCAATTGTGCTTTAAGGCACCCCTCCTATAGTGGGGTTCCACCCTAAATTTCGACCCACTGCAGAGTTTTCCTTTAAATGAGGGGTTCCCCACCCAGGCTCAAAGGCATCCAGGGGACCCCCATCATTAGTTTTTACTTTTTTTTAAAAACAAAACATGTTGTGGACTTTTTTGGGCATTTGTATTTTCTGAAAGCCACTAACATGCTACTTTGACAGTGAGCTGGCTTTCTCAAGACTTTAACACACAATGCCGCTGTTGTCCAAGTCTGGTGTTACCCAAACACACAGATGGATTATGGACCAAGTTGCCAGACATGTGCAATGGAACAGAACATATCCCACAATTCCCTCTGTGTCCCTGTGTGATGTCACGATTTATCCAGTGCTGATCCTTGGGAATGTGACTGAATTTAAATGTGTTCTGTTGCAATAAAACACGTGTAGTCAAGGTGAATTAGCAGTATTTTCAGGCGCTTTAAGCAGATTGAGCTAGTAGACAGCACATTGATTTTATAATAATGATGTGCAGTTATGACTCCACACATGCTTAGCTGCAACTGAACATGAGCCAGAGATGGAGGCTTTTGGCTTTAACCCTTTGAAGTGTAGGTTTTTTCAGAATGTTTCTTTCAAAATTCTCAGTCAGTGTTCTAGAACTCCATTGCTTTCAAATACCGGTAGTCATTGTTACATCACCATTAGAACATTCAGTTAAGAACATTCCGATCACATATTTGTGACCTGCCATGTTAAAGGGGTACGTGTGATGTAACTGGCTTTAGAGTGTGAGGTTAAACCTCCTATACAGAAGCCAGAGAGATGTAGGGGGTGATGGGAAGAGTTGAAACAGGATGACAGCACAACTCCAAAGCTGAAAATGATAAGAATCACAACAGTTATGTTTTAATATTTAAGGTCTGGGCAAGGGAAGCCTGTCTTTAGATTGTTAAAGACTGCATTAATGGTCTTGCAACAGACTTTGGAGCGTAGTAAGGTTTTTATTTGGTCAGTAATGAGGGCTGACGGATCAGAGAGAGGCATTGTGCTGGGGGCGGAGCCTTGGTACAATGAGCTTGTTGTTCCAGAGCTCAGTGATTGGCTGAGGAGTCACTGGTGGTCACTAGCAGAGGGGTTTCTGGGGTATAAATGCCTCAGGCAGTATGCGATCAGAGCTGAGACTGTCCTTTCAGACCCAAGACTGTGTGCTGCTGTCACCACGACGACACAATGGTTAGCAGGTGAGTGACAATGCGCTCTCCTTCACTCTCACCTGATTCTGTAGTATAACTGAGTCTTCATCTCACCTGATTCTGTAGTATAACCAAGTCTTCATCTCACCTGGTTCTTCAGTATAATATCATATCGACAGCCTCATAACAAAAGTGCCTAAGTCATTTTTTGGACATTTTGAGATTTTCTGCCTAAATCACTTGATTTATCATTAGCCAACAGTGTAAAAATGCTCAAGTCACTGCAGGTCGCTGTGCACTTCCTGAACCGCTTTATGCTATTCTGCCTAAATCCACGATTTGATTTAGGCAGATTTATTTTTGCCTTTTTCTCAAGACTACAAAAAATGACTTTTGTTATGAGGCTGTCGATATAAATGTCATTATCACGAGGGGGGTGTACTACGAAGCAGGAGTACTGAGATAGACCCGCAACCCTCCCAAATCTGGAAAATGGACTTAAGTAAAAAGAGCTGTTCTGGGTTTTTCCCCCCAGCTAACTCAGTAATCCTACCCTCCCCACTCTCCTGTTCTATTCTCTGGTGTTTAAATACCGGAGAGAACCCCACTCTCCTGTTCTATTCTCTGGTGTTTAAATACCGGAGATAACCCCACTCTCCTGTTCTATTCTCTGGTGTTTAAATACCGGAGAGAACCCCACTCTCCTGTTCTATTCTCTGGTGTTTAAATACCGGAGATAACCCCACTCTCCTGTTCTATTCTCTGGTGTTTAAATACCGGAGATAACCCCACTCTCCTGTTCTATTCTCTGGTGTTTAAATACCGGAGATAACCCCACTCTCCTGCTCTATTCACGGGTGTTTAAATACCGGAGATAACCCCACTCTCCTGTTCTATTCTCTGGTGTTTAAATACCGGAGATAACCCCACTCTCCTGCTCTATTCACGGGTGTTTAAATACCGGAGATAACCCCACTCTCCTGCTCTATTCACGGGTGTTTAAATACCAGAAATAACCCCACTCTCCTGCTGTCCGCACTGGTGTTTAAATACCGGAGAGAACCCCACTCTCCTGCTCTATTCACGGGTGTTTAAATACCGGAGATAACCCCACTCTCCTGCTCTATTCACGGGTGTTTAAATACCGGAGATAACCCCACTCTCCTGTTCTATTCTCTGGTGTTTAAATACCGGAGAGAACCCCACTCTCCTGCTCTATTCACGGGTGTTTAAATACCGGAGAGAACCCCACTCTCCTGCTCTATTCACAGGTGTTTAAATACCAGAGATAACCCCACTCTCTTGCTCTATGGTGTTTAAATATCAGAGATAACTCCACTCTCTTGCTCCATGGTGTTTAAATACCAGAGATAACCCCACTCTCTTGCTCTATGGTGTTTAAATACCAGAGATAACCCCACTCTCTTGCTCTATGGTGTTTAAATACCAGAGATAACCCCACTCTCTTGCTCTATGGTGTTTAAATACCAGAGATAACCCCACTCTCTTGCTCTATGGTGTTTAAATATCAGAGATAACTCCACTCTCTTGCTCCATGGTGTTTAAATACCAGAGATAACCCCACTCTCTTGCTCTATGGTGTTTAAATACCAGAGATAACCCCACTCTCTTGCTCTATGGTGTTTAAATACCAGAGATAACCCCTCTCTTGCTCTATGGTGTTTAAATACCAGAGATAACCCCACTCTCTTGCTCTATGGTGTTTAAATACCAGAGATAACCCCACTCTCTTGCTCTATGGTGTTTAAATACCAGAGATAACCCCACTCTCTTGCTCTATGGTGTTTTGACGGCAGAGTGGAGCATCCCGCCGGAGGCTATAAGAAGATCTTTGAGACGTGTGAGGAGCTGGCAGAGCCAATCCCAGCACAGATCACAGGTGGGTCCAGCATCACTGCGTGTTCCCAGGTGAAAACACACTGCATGCACACGACATACGCACTGCATAGTGCATACACACTGCGTACACACTACATACACACTGCAGTGCATGCACACTGCATGCACACGACATACGCACTGCATAGTGCATACACACTGCATGCACACGACATACGCACTGCATAGTGCATACACACTGCGTACACACTACATACACACTGCAGTGCATACACACTGCATGCACACGACATACGCACTGCATAGTGCATACACACTGCATGCACACAACATACGCACTGCATAGTGCATACACACTGCGTACACACTGCATGCACATGACATACGCACTGCATAGTGCATACACACTGCGTACACACTGCATGCACACGACATACGCACTGCATAGTGCATACACACTGCGTACACACTGCATACGCACTGCATAGTGCATACACACTGCGTACACACTGCATGCACACGACATACGCACTGCATAGTGCATACACACTGCATGCACACTACATACACACTGCATAGTGCATACACACTGCATGCACACGACATACGAACTGCATAGTGCATACACACTGCATACACACTACATACACACTGCATGCACACTACGTACACACTGCATGCGCACTACATACGCACTGCATACACACGGCATACACACTGCGTACACACTACATACACACTGCATGCACACTACATACATACTGCGTACACACTACATACACACTACATACTGTAATTGGGACAGCGGGGTAATGAGTTGCCCATCCCGTGTCCCCAGGTCGGATTCCTCCATGGCTGAAGGGGAGTCTCCTGAGGTTGGGCCCGGGGCTGTTTGAGGTGGGCGACGAGCCCTTCTATCATCTTTTTGACGGACAGGCCCTCATGCACAAGTTCGACTTTAAGAATGGACAGGTCACCTACTACCGCAAGTGAGAACCACAACATAGCGCTAAAATAATCATTTGCACCTTCAATTTTACACTGGACGTGACTTTTTTCACCCCAAGATGAGGCTTTCGGTAACAGCAGACATTAGTCCGTTTTGCCTATTGTCTGATTTATCAGAGGAACTTTGCGATTATTTTTCCCTAATAGCGTACTCAGAATGGCTTTGCATACCAACGATATGACAGATTCAGCGATACTGCGCTTTTTATTTCTTCTTAGCCGACATTCTAAATACCCTTTTGGGGCTTAAATTAAGCTTCATTTAGGCTACTGATTGAGCATGCTGCTAATTTAGCATAGTTTAGTATTCTGTTAATTTAGTGTAGCCTAGTTTAGCACGCTGTTGATTTAGCATAGTTTAGTATGCTGTATGCCTAAAGGTAGCGTAGCCTAGTTTAGCATGTTGCTAATTTAGCATAGCTTAGTATGCTGTAAAGTTAGCGTAGCCTAGTTTAGCATGTTGCTAATTTAGCATAGCTTAGTATGCTGTAAAGTTAGCGTAGCCTAGTTTAGCATGCTGTTAGTCTAGTGTAGTCCAGTCACCATTCAGCATGCGATAAATTTGTCACGGTCTAACGCAGAAATTATTTGTTTGGTTTTGCTCAGGTTTGTGAGGACAGATGCGTATGTGAGAGCAATGACGGAGAAACGCATCGTCATCACAGAGTTTGGAACCTTTGCCTACCCAGACCCCTGCAAAAACATCTTCTCCAGGTCCAGTCCCGAGAACACTGCTTTAACACATACACACACACACACACACACACACACCTCTTACCTGCATGATACACTAACACACACCTCTCTTACCTGCATGATACGCTAACACACGCCTCTCTTACCTGCATGATACGCTAACACACATATCTCTTACCTGTATGATATGCTAACACAAATCTCTCTTACCTGCATTATACGCTAACACATGCCTCTTACCTGTATGATACACTAACACACACCTCTCTTACCTGTATGATACACAAACACACACCTCTCTTACCTGTATGATACACAAACACACACCTCTCTTACCTGTATGATACACTGACATACACCTCTCTTACCTGCATGATACACACACACCTCTCTTACCTGCATGATACACTAACACACACCTCTTACCTGTATGATACACTAACACACACCTCTCTTACCTGTATGATACACACACACACCTCTCTTACCTGTATGATACACTAACACACATCTCTTACCTGCATGATACACTAACACACACCTCTCTTACCTGCATGATACGCTAACACACACCTCTCTTACCTGCATGATACGCTAACACACATCTCTCTTACCTGCATGATACACCAACACACACCTCTCTTACCTGCATGATACACTAACACACACCTCTCTTACCTGTATGATACACTAACACACATCTCTCTTACCTGCATGATACACTAACACACATCTCTCTTACCTGCATGATACACTAACACACACCTCTCTTACCTGCATGATACACTAACACACACCTCTCTTACCTGTATGATACACTAACACACACCTCTCTTACCTGTATGATACAATAACACACATCTCTCTTACCTGCATGATACACTAACACACACCTCTCTTACCTGTATGATACACTAACACACATCTCTCTTACCTGCATGATACACTAACACACATCTCTCTTACCTGCATGATACACTAACACAAATCTCTCTTACCTGCATGATACACTAACACACATCTCTCTTACCTGCATGATACACTAACACACATCTCTCTTACCTGCATGATACACTAACACACATCTCTCCTACCTGCATGATACACTAACACACATCTCTTACCTGCATGATACACTAACACACATCTCTCTTACCTGCATGATACACTAACACACATCTCTCTTACCTGCATGATACACTAACACACATCTCTCTTACCTGCATGATACACTAACACACACCTCTCTTGTAGGTTTTTCTCCTATTTTAAGGGAGTTGAGGTGACGGATAACTGCCTGGTGAACGTGTACCCCATTGGAGAGGACTTCTACGCCTGCACAGAGACTAACTTCATCACTAAGGTCAACCCTGACACCCTGGAGACCCTGAAAAAGGTGAACCCCTCATTTGGATTTGCTAAATGCGCAGTGTCAGTTCTTCAGTCAGGAGGTGGAATTAGTTAAATCAGAGTTCATAGTTGGAAGGAACACATGGCAGGACTTTTACTTTCTGACCCCTGGACTTTACACCTCTGATCATAAACACCATTTAAGGGTCGGTACAGCTGTTCTCATACCTGTCTCTACAGGTGGACCTGTGCAACTACATGAACATCAATGGAGTAACAGCGCACCCCCACATTGAGCAAGACGGCACCGTGTTTAACATGGGAAACTGCTTTGGGAAAGGGGCAACGCTGGCCTACAACATCGTCAGCCTCCCCCCAAAACAGAAAGGTCAGCTGGTTCACCAGACACACCGGCACAACTGCACTACACACCTGCACCACACACCTGCACCACACACCTACATCACACACCTGTACCACACACCTACATCACACACCTGTACCACACACCTACATCACACACCTACATCACACACCTGCACCACACACCTGCACCACACACCTGCATCACACACCTGCACCACACACCTGCACCACACACCTACATCACGCACCTGTGTTACACACCTGCATCACACACCTGCACCACACACCTGCACCACACACCTGCATCACACACCTGTGCTACACACCAGCACCACACACCTGTGCTACACACCAGAATTACACCTGTGCTACAGACCTGTACTACACACCTACACAACACACCTACATTACACACCTGTACTACACATCTGCACTACACACCTACACAACACACCTGCTGTACACACCTATATTACACACTTGTACTACACACCTGCACCACACACCTGAACACTGAGAGGAAGACTGACAGACTGACTCCTTTTCTCCAGATAAATCGGATCCTGTTGAAAAGGCCAAAGTGCTGGTCCAGATCCCCAGCAGTGAGCGATTCAAACCGTCTTATGTGCACAGGTTCATCTTTACTATTATTATGATTATTGATCTTATGTGCACAGGTTCATCTTTACTATTATTATTATTGATCTTATGTGCACAGGTTCATCTTTACTATTATTATGATTATTGATCTTATGTGCACAGGTTCATCTTTACTATTATTATGATTATTGATCTTATGTGCACAGGTTCATCTTTACTATTATTATTATTGATCTTATGTGCACAGGTTCATCTTTACTATTATTATGATTATTGATCTTATGTGCACAGGTTCTTCTTTACTATTATTATGATTATTGATCTTATGTGCACAGGTTCATCTTTACTATTATTATTATTATTGATCTTATGTGCACAGGTTCATCTTTACTATTATTATGATTATTGATCTTATGTGCACAGGTTCATCTTTACTATTATTATTATTGATCTTATGTGCACAGGTTCATCTTTACTATTATTATGATTATTGATCTTATGTGCACAGGTTCATCTTTACTATTATTATTATTGATCCTATGTGCACAGGTTCATCTTTACTATTATTATGATTATTGATCTTATGTGCACAGGTTCATCTTTACTATTATTATTATTATTGATCCTATGTGCACAGGTTCATCTTTACTATTATTATTATTGATCCTATGCAGAAAAACATCCTAAAGGGCCATGCTTCATCTTTTAGCCTCTGCCTGAGGAAGTTATGAATTCCTGACCTGTCATTCACTGTTCTGTTGCTCCAGTTTTGGAATTTCACCAAACTACTTCATCTTTGTGGAAACTCCTGTGAAGATCAACCTGCTGAAATTCCTGAGTGCCTGGAGCATCCGAGGCTCTAACTACATGGACTGCTTTGAGTCCAATGAGACTATGGGAGTAAGTGTGACACTGTGTGTGTGGCGAACTGAGAGTGTGTGAGACAATGAATGCTTGTGAGAGACTGTGTGTGTGTGTGTGTGTGTGTGTGTGTGTGTGTGTGTGTGTGAGAGAGAGACTTTGACTTTGTGTTTTTGCTTGCTTCGTAGACTTGGTTCCACCTTGCCACCCGGAACCCTAATGAATATGTGGATGTTAAATTCAGAGCCTCCCCCATGAACCTTTTCCACCACATCAACTGTTATGAGGACCAAGGTTTTGTTGTGGTCGACTTGTGCACGTGGAAGGGGTAGGTACCACCTGTACTGGCCCCATTCCCTAAAGTCTGCATTACCTGTGGGTTTGAGTTTGTGTAGAACTACCTGTGTTCCAGGTTTGAGTTTGTGTATAACTACCTGTACCTGTGTTCCAGGTTTGAGTTTGTGTAGAACTACCTGTACCTGTGTTCCAGGTTTGAGTTTGTGTAGAACTACCTGTACCTGTGTTCCAGGTTTGAGTTTGTGTATAACTACCTGTACCTGGCGAACCTGCGGGAGAACTGGGAGGAGGTAAAGAAGGCGGCCATGATGGCTCCTCAGCCCGAGGTGCGGAGATACGTCCTCCCCATGGATGTGCACAGGGTAAGTCCCCTGCCAAGCCCCGCCTCCTACACTGAGCCCCACCCATCTGTACTAAGCCCCGCCTCCTGTACTGAGCCCCACCCATCTATACTAAGCCCCTCCTCCTGCACTGAGCCCCACCCCTCTGTGATAAGCCCCGCCTCCCTGTGATTAGCCCCACCCCTCTGAACCCCTTCTGCCTGCACTGAAGCTCAGGGCAGTGTACGAATCAGAGCCCCATCTACTTCGTCCTGTTTACGAGCATACTGTATTCTGCTTACTGCATACTGTTTAGTGGCAGTGCAGCATACAAAAAATATCCTCCATACTATTAACAGCGAAAACCCGAAAATAAGCATATCATCCGGGGATATTAAGAACACTCAATTTTCAGAATTGTCGCGTACTTAACAGCTGTTTTAAATGTATAGTCAACTGGCATACTGAATAGTAGGCAAGTGCGCTGATTTGGACTCTCGCCCGTCTCTGCAGGAAGAGCAGGGGAAGAACCTGATCTCGCTGCCATACACCACGGCAACCGCCGTCATGCGCTCCGACGGAACCGTCTGGCTAGAACCCGAGGTTCTGTTCTCCGGCCCACGCCAAGGTAGGACCCGCCCAGCCCAAACTGCAGCCACAACCCCCCTCCACACCTAAATATTTTACCCATAAGCCACCAGTGTTAATTTTATCCGTGAGAATTATGACGACATGGGTTTGCCTTTGACCAGTGGCAAACCGCCCACAGTGGCTGGTTTGAAATCTTGTAGGCCGTGTCCAAATCAGAGCCCTATCTACTGTATCCTGTGTATTACGTACTGTATACTGCTTCCGGCATACTGTTTAGTGACATGCAGTATGCAAAAAATATCCTTGATACTATTATCAGCGAAAACCCGGAAATAAGTATATCATCCAGGGAGTTTAAACACACTACGGTTAGAGAACATTTCGCCAACGTAACATTCTCATCCAGGTACTCAACCAGCATACTCAATAGTATAGAAGGGCGCTGATTCGGACACAGCCTTAATAATTTTTATTCTTAAAACTTTTATTTTTCTCACATTCCCCAGCATTCGAGTTCCCCCAGATTAACTACCAACGATGTAGTGGGAAGAACTACACCTACGCCTACGGCCTGGGACTGAACCATTTCATCCCAGACAGGGTGAGTACAGCGCTAGGCTAAAGCACGCAGGCCTGGGACTGAACCATTTCATCCCAGACAGGGTGGGTACAGCGCCAGGCTAAAGCACGCAGGCCTGGGACTGAACCACTTCATCCCAGACAGGGTGGGTACAGCGCTAGGCTAAAGCACGCAGGCCTGGGACTGAACCACTTCATCCCAGACAGGGTGGTTACAGCGCCAGGCTAAAGCACTCCACTCGCATAACACTATGAACTAAAAAGTACCTTGTATGAACGGAAATTCCATTTTGTGAATTTAGTATTGGCCATAATTACATCACATTACTGGCATTTAGTGTTACGTAGCATGTATTAATACAGCTGGATATATACTGGGAGCACCTTGCTCAAGCATACAGCAGTGTTCTACCTGGGAATCAAACCTGCAATCTTTCGAACCTGCAGTTTATTACCCATTATACTACATTGTTACCCCAAGAGGTTCATTGAATTCCCTGAATGGACTGCATCACAGTACAATAAAAGACCACATTTTGAGTTATCCCAACACAGAACTCTATGGAACGAGAGCAGATGTATTTATCACTGGTTCTCTCTGTGCTACATTAAGCAGGCAGGGAGGTTTCTGCGTTTTACACTCCCATGGTTTTTACCCCAGCGGGTACAGCGCTCGGCTAAAGCCCCATTTCCCTCCCCGTTTGGGAATGGCCAATCGGCACTCGCTCGCTGCTGCTGCCACCGCCGGCGTGATCGATCGGGGAGAGCACGGAGACGAGCGCGTGCTCACCTCTGCCGCACGATGAAGCCCGCAGCCTGAGGCCTCCCGTTGCAGGGCGACGCTCGAGCCGAGCAGGGAGTCGCCCCGCGGGGCCGCCGGCACGGCCCGGATCTGCTGCGAGACCGTGGGGCCCATCCATGCAGTAAAAGAGCGTTCTACAGGACAAGCTCCTCCAAGTCTGTTGTATATTTTGGCAGATCTGTAAGCTGAACGTACGGACCAAGGAGACGTGGGTGTGGCAGGAGCCCGACTCGTACCCCTCAGAGCCCATTTTCGTGCAGACCCCGGACGGCGTGGACGAGGATGACGGTAGGTCGGGGTGGGATCAAGCGCGCGCGTCACCATGGAGCGTTGCTGCTGCAGCTGCATCCAATGAAATAGCGGGGGCCGTGGAAGTGCGTGTTGATTGGCTTGTGGCAGCCAGCAACTGACAGCATGCTGAAGGTCAAGCATGGGTCCCCAAGCAGTCCCGGGTCCCCACCCCTGGTCCTGGAGAGCCGCAGGGTCTGCCGGGGTCCCCAACCCTGGTCCTGGAGAGCCGCAGGGTCTGCTGGGGTCCCCAACCCTGGTCCTGGAGAGCCGCAGGGTCTGCTGGGGTCCTGTGGTTCGCCAGGACCTGGGTTGACGACCCCAGTAGACCCTGCGGCTCTGGGTTGGGGACCCCAGTAGACCCTGCGGCTCTGGGTTGGGAACCCCAGCAGACCCTGCGGCTCTGGGTTGGGGACCCCAGCATTACGGTTCATTGGGGTCTTGTTGTGGGCGGGGCTCCTCTGCCGTGGGCAGGGCTTTGTGTGTGACAGGCTCCGCCTCTCTGTCCTGCAGGGATCTTGTTGACCATCGTGGTGAACCCTGGAGCCGCCCAGAGGCCAGGCTACCTCCTGATCCTCAACGCCAAGGACCTGTCGGAGATTGCCCGTGCAGAGGTGGAAGCCATCATGCCCGTTACCTTCCACGGAATGTACAAGCCCTAGAGCCACCCCACCACAGATACTCTACTTACACCAGATACTCAGCTCCGTACTATTTACACTGAAGCTTGCCCTCTCCCTTCCATTGGATCCGAACCATTACAATTTGATCGCTCTTAATTAATATTCATGAAACTGTGTGACCACACACACACACATACGCGCACACAGTGCTGGGGCAATGCTACCAGTGTTACCAACCGCAACCTGCTATAGTCAGGGATGATAAAGCACCAATGGGATGGGGGTGTCATCTGCTAGAGGAACACCAATAATGCTCCATTGGTGGATTGCTTAACTTCCCTACAGGGAACAGTGACATCACACCCATCTCACCCCTACATTATCATCCCTGGCTAGAACATGGAATGCGTTGAAAGAATGCAGGAGCTGAGCTTCTGGTTCGGACAGAGAATCTGTGATGTGATCTGTGATGTCATAAAGAGATTACAAACTCTTTGCTGTGTCAAAGAGTTCAGAAAGCATTCTGTTCACAAGAAAAAAAACAGCTAAATTCAGGAAGTGTCTGTTCCTGATTCTCCCCTAAAATGTCCAGAATCTCAAATATAATTTTGGTTTGATTTTATTTGATTTCTCCCTGAATGACAGAGCACCAGGGCACAGCCCATAGAGCAATACGTTCTCAACACTTAAAAATAAAAGAACAAATTATTTAACAGACTGCATCTGTGAGTGATGTGTGAGTACGTTTTTTCAAGAAACTACTAATAACTGGAAGTTAAAGCCAAAACAAAGAGGCACACAAACTGGGAAAAATAAAAGATTCAGGAATATTATTTGTTTACTTTTAAAGAGTCTGTCCCTCCCACAATGGTGAAATGCACACACTGATCTTCTGTATTGTGTGAGTGTGACCCCTAGTGGCCAAGGCGATAACTGCTATCTGAAAGTACAAATTGCACGTGGTGGCTGCGTTTTTCCCAACAGATTAATTCTCATTCATTTTTGACAAGCCTAGGGTGCGTCCCAATATTCTTCACTCCCCACCTTCCCACTCCCCGACTACCACTCCTCTCCTACCCGGAAATATGCAAAACTGCCTGAATGTTTTCAGTACAAGTATTTACATGTACAATATACAATGTACCTGACATTGTGGCTTGCGTCGAGACATTAATTAATATGTAACCATTTATACTTATTAAGATGTAATCAGCGACATTAGATCCGTTTCCGGGGCACGGAGTAGAGGAGGTGGTAGTGGAGGAAGGGAGTAGAGGAGGTGGTAGTGGAGGAAGGGAGGAGAGGAGGTGGTAGTGGAGGAAGGGAGTAGAGGAGGTGGTAGTGGAGGAAGGGAGTAGAGGAGGTGGTAGTGGAGGAAGGGAGTAGAGGAGGTGGTAGTGGAGGAAGGGAGGAGAGGAGGTGGTAGTGGAGGAAGGGAGTAGAGGAGGTGGTAGTGAAGGAGAGGAAGAGAGGAGATGGTAGTGGAGGAAAGGAGGAGAGGAGGTGGTAATGGAGGAAGGGAGGAGAGGAGATGGTAGTGGAGGAAGGGAGGAGAGGAGATGGTAGTGGAGGAAGGGAGGAGAGGAGATGGTAGTGGAGGAAGGGAGGAGAGGAGATGGTAGTGGAGGAAAGGAGGAGAGGAGGTGGTAGTGGAGGAGAGGAGGTGGTAGTGGAGCAAGGGAGGAGAGGAGATGGTAGTGGAGGAAGGGAGGAGAGGAGATGGTAGTGGAGGAAGGGAGGAGAGGAGATGGTAGTGGAGGAAAGGAGGAGAGGAGGTGGTAGTGGAGCAAGGGAGGAGAGGAGATGGTAGTGGAGGAAGGGAGGAGAGGAGGTGGTAGTGAAGGGGAGGAAGAGAGGAGGTGGTAGTGGAGGAAGGGAGGAGAGGAGATGGTAGTGGAGGAAGGGAGGAGAGGAGATGGTAGTGGAGGAAGGGAGGGTGCATTTTTCGACTTTTGGGACGCACCCCGAGTGTTCACACCTTGTTGAATCTTGCACACACACGCGCGCACACAAAACCAGTGAGAGTCAGAACACATCATGTGCATATTTAATAAATATACATTGGAATAGAATAGTCTCCATTCAAACAGGCAGGTTAACAAACCCAGTCACACAGAGCACCTGTAAGCAGGGACCTCATTATAAACATGGGGGGGGGGGCTCCACAGTGTGCCACACGTCTGACTGGGTCTCCTCCATCCTCCTCTATCCTCCTCTATCCTCCTCCATCCTCTGTCCCACCCCCCTGCCCCCATCACTGAAGTCTGGGTAAAAACAGGAGATTAAAACTCTCACACCAAGCGTCACTGCAGTAAATCCACACTGTACCTAACTCTGACCCTTAACCCCTGACCCTATCGCTAACACACGCACGGCAATCTCCCGTCTCTCACGCCGTTTGGTCCTTGCACAGGAAGGCCTAATCATTTGAAGAATAACCACGAAATCCTAAAATGAAAATCACCATCCTCCTGCCAACCCCCCCCACGCCGCCCTCCCTCCTCCTGACCCCTGAACCTGAGCTGTTGCTGTGGCTACCTGTGAGGTCACTTTCCTTTTTAGAGGGAGGGTGAGAGAGAGAGAGAGAGAGAGAGAGAGAGAGAGAGAGAGAGAGAGAGAGAGAGAGAGAAGAAAGAGAGTTAATCTGTGATACGGACACACCTTCTACTCGGCTTTCAAAGTGAGGGAGGGAGGGACGGAGGGAATGAGGAAGGGAGGGAGAAAAGAGGGAATAAGAAAGAGGAAGGGAGTGGGGGCGTTATTTGAGGGGCATTATTTGAGGACTTTGTGGTATGGGTGCAGGTTGAGAGAGGATGTGAACGCCCGTATGTCCGTGATGACAGTGGCATCGGCTAGTCTGGGCGTGGCCGGCAGGAAGGTGAGCTTGGACACTTCCCCGTAGGTGGAGCACTGTGGCCCCGCCCCCTCATGTGACTCCGCCCCCTCCTGGTCTCCACCGGCCAGTACAGCGTCCCCCTCCTCCTCCCCAAAACCAACCACCTGTGAGAGAGAGGAACACACACTTAACCCTAACCCACACACACTTACCCCTCACCCACACACACACTTAACCCTCACCCACACACACACTTAACCCCTCACCCACACACACACTTACCCCTCACCCACACACACACTTAACCCACACCCACACTTAACCCTAACCCACACTTAACCCTAACCCACACACACACTTACCCCTAACCCACACACACACTTAACCCTAACCCACACACACACTTAACCCTCACCCACACACACACTTAACCCTCACCCACACACACACTTACCCCTAACCCACACACACACTTAACCCTAACCCACACACACACTTAACCCTAACCCACACACACACTTAACCCTCACCCACACACACACTTAACCCTAACCCACACACACACTTAACCCTAACCCACACACACACTTAACCCTCACCCACACACACACTTAACCCTCACCCACACACACACTTAACCCTAACCCACACACACACTTAACCCTCACCCACACACACACTTACCCCTAACCCACACACACGTAACCCACATCCACACTTAACCCTAACCCACACACACACTTACCCCTAACCCACACACACACTTAACCCCTCACCCACACACACACTTACCCCCTAACCCACACACACACTTAACCCTAACCCACACACACACTTAACCCCTAACCCACACACACACTTACCCCCTAACCCACACACACACTTAACCCCTCACCCACACACACTTACCCCTAACCCACACACACACTTACCCCCTAACCCACACACACACTTAACCCCTAACCCACACACACACTTAACCCCTAACCCACACACACACTTAACCCTCACCCACACACACACTTAACCCCTCACCCACACACACACACTTACCCCTAACCCACACACACACTTAACCCTAACCCACACACACACTTAACCCTCACCCACACACACACTTACCCCCTAACCCACACACACACTTAACCCACACACACACTTAACCCTCACCCACACTTAACCCTCACCCACACACACACTTACCCCTAACCCACACACACACTTAACCCTAACCCACACACACACTTAACCCTAACCCACACACACACTTAACCCTCACCCACACACACACTTAACCCTCACCCACACACACACTTACCCCTAACCCACACACACACTTAACCCCTCACCCACACACACACTTACCCCTAACCCACACACACACACACTTACCCCTAACCCACACACACGCTTACCCCTAACCCACACACACACTTAACCCTAACCCACACACACACTTAACCCTCACCCACACACACACTTACCCCCTAACCCACACACACACTTAACCCTCACCCACACACACACTTAACCCTAACCCACACACACACTTAACCCTCACCCACACACACACACACACACACACACACACTTACCCCTCACCCACACACACACTTACCCCCTAACCCACACACACACTTAACCCCTCACCCACACACACACTTAACCCCTAAACCACACACACACACTTACCCCCTAACCCACACACACACTTAACCCTCACCCACACACACACTTAACCCCTAACCCACACACACACTTAACCCCTCACCCACACACACACACTTACCCCTAACCCACACACACACTTACCCCCTAACCCACACACACACTTAACCCCTAACCCACACACACACTTAACCCTAACCCACACACACACTTAACCCCTAACCCACACACACACTTACCCCCTAACCCACACACACACTTAACCCCTCACCCACACACACACACTTACCCCTAACCCACACACACACTTACCCCCTAACCCACACACACACTTAACCCCTAACCCACACACACACTTAACCCCTAACCCTGCTGTGCTGAAGCTCAAATCCTCCACTTGCTGTCTGGACCCACTTCCTACAACCTTTTTTAAAACTGTATTTAACTGTTTAACTAAGGAAGTGTTACAAATTGTTAACTGCTCCCTTCAGTCTGGTATTTTCCCAAGTGCTCTTAAAACCGCTGTCATAAAACCTTTACTAAAGAAGAAAAATCTAGATCCTTTAAGCATGAGTAATTACAGACCAATTTCAAATCTCCCGTTTCTCAGTAAGATTCTCGAAAAAATTGGGTTTAACCAATTGAATAGCTACCTTATATCAAATGACCTGTTTGACGTTTTTCAGTCTGGTTTTAGATCTCACCACAGTACAGAAACTGCCCTTGTTAAGGTTGTAAACGATCTCCGCATGAACACTGACTCCGGTAAACTTTCAATCCTCATACTCTTAGATCTCAGTGCCGCGTTCGACACTGTGGATCATGAAATCCTCCTAGACAGACTTCATAACTGGGTAGGATTGTCTGGCCCTGTTCTTAGCTGGTTCAGGACCTACCTACTAGACAGAGATTTCTATGTGTCCATTGAAAACTTTACGTCTGATAAAGTCACTGTGACCTGTGGGATTCCACAAGGCTCAGTCCTTGGTCCCTTACTGTTTAATTTATATATGCTTCCACTTGGACATATAATAAGGAAACATAGCATACAATATCATAACTATGCGGATGACACGCAACTTTACTTCTCCCTCTCTCCTAATGATTTAAGCCCTGTGGAAACTCTGAATAAATGCCTTAATGATATTAACATGTGGATGAACCAAAATTTCCTGCAATTAAACAGTGACAAAACGGAAATTATTGTTCTAGGTACAAAAGCAAAGAGACAGGAAATCTCTGCCCACCTCAGTTCCTTTTCCATGACGACTAAAGAACATGCCAGGAATCTTGGTGTCATCATAGATGCTGATCTTAACTTTCACCATCATATAAATAATGTAACAAGATCAGCTTTCTATCACCTTAAAAATATCTCAAAAATTAGAGGCTTTCTGTCTAATTCAGATGCTGAGAAACTGATACATGCCTTCGTCTCAAGCAGACTTGACTATTGTAATGGTCTTTTTTCTGGACTCCACAAGAAAACTGTTAGGCGTCTGCAGCTTATACAGAATGCTGCTGCACGGATTTTGAGTAGGACCAAGAAAAATGATCATGTCACACCTGTTCTTAAATCCTTACACTGGCTTCCTATCAATGTCAGAATTGATTTTAAAATCCTTTTATTTGTTTATGAGGCTCTAAATGGCCCTGCTCCCCACTACATTAAGGAGTTGCTTGTGCCATACCAACCAACAAGAAACCTAAGATCATCAGCCAGTGGACTTCTTGTTGTCCCCCGAGTGCACTCTAAAGCAGGAGAAGCTGCATTTAGTCATTATGCCCCAAACAAATGGAATGTACTGCCAAGTGTTATCAGAAATGCCCCAACACTTAGCTCTTTTAAAAGTAGACTTAAATCATTTATTTTTACTGTTGCTTTTAATTAGGTTTTTAATTTTCTTTTAATTAAGTCAATGTTGTGTTTGTTCGGCAATTGTCTGGTCCTTTTTTACGCCGCTTGTATTTTATTCCTTTTTTATTTTATTTATTTATTCATTTTTTATTTATTATTTATTTTTTATTATTATACATGTTTTGCCTTGTGAAGCACATTGTGTTACTTTTTGTATGAAATGTGCTCTATAAATAAACCTGACTTGACTTGACTTGACACTTAACCCCTAACCCACACACACACACACACACTTACCCCTCACCCACACACACACTTACCCCCTAACCCACACACACACTTAACCCCTCACCCACACACACACTTACCCCCTAACCCACACACACACTTAACCCCTAACCCACACACACACTTACCCCCTAACCCACACACACACTTAACCCTCACCCACACACACACTTAACCCCTAACCCACACACACACTTACCCCCTAACCCACACACACACTTAACCCCTAACCCACACACACACTTAACCCTCACCCACACACACACTTAACCCCTAACCCACACACACACACACACACACACACACACACACTTACCCCTCACCCACACACACACTTAACCCTAACCCACACACACTTAACCCCTAACCCACACACACACACACACGCACACGCCACGCACGCACGCGCACACACACACACGTACGTGTACGCTGAGCTTGCGGCAGTGTGGGCCGCGGTGCTCCAGGTACCAGGACAGCAGCTCTGCCTTCGTCATCAGCTTCAACGCGTCCACCTGCAGGGGGCGACAGAGAGACAGCGTGTAACGGGCACACAGATGAGACACTCCCCCTCCCCTGAGGTATCAAACGAGCCTTAAACCATCACTCTGCTGCCAGATATGCAGTAGATATGGATGGATCACTTTAAGGGTTGTTTCTCCTGACAAATCTTCCTATTGAACTCTATGGAAAAATAAGTCAGGAGAAGAAACCCTTCAAGTTATCCATCCATATCTACTGTAATTCTGGCAGCAGAGTGATGGTTTAAGGCTTGTTTGATACCTCAGACCCTTGTTGACTTACAGCCATTTAGCCAACCATCGTGTTCCATACTATTCCCGTGTACTTTACAGCTTAATCTAGTCCCACCCCCCAATTCCCATAGCAATCCATTCAAATGCAGAGAGGTTATAGTATTGCTTCTGAGAGTACCTGGAAATAAGATATCAGGAGTCTTTTGATATCCTTTTATACAGAATCATGATGGCATCACCTGTTTACCTGTGGAATACCTGTTTGACCTGTTTTTTTTCACAGAATGAATGAATTCTCTAATTAAACTCCACACTGCTATTATTTTGAACACGCCCCTTTCAATGAATGAGTCAATTACTCAGAACAAGCAGCGTGCATGTCATGACAGTTGGGTCTGTTGTTTTTCTATTACACTACTACATCTACAAGTAAATTATTTGCCATGCAGAAATATCACTACTACTAATAACAGTGGTTCATCAGGTTACTGATGTTGTACTGCGATTGTTTTGAACACCACTGTATTAGCACCCATCACTCTTCTAATTTGTCTGGCTTGAAAGTGAAAGCTCATTTTTAGGATAGTCACAGATTTGCAGCGCTTGTTGACGTCTCTGCTACAACATTAACTAACTAACGTCGGTTTGTTTCACATCGCGCACCGATCAGCTGTGCGTGATATGAAAAAGTGACGGCGGTTGTTAGGTAACAGACATGAAAGTTGATCAACAACTTCTGATTGAGTATTTAGGATTTCCTAATCTGAGATGAGATAGGATGGAGTAAGATAAGACAGGATTCCTAACGTTAGTTGAGATTTGTTTCTGTAATACGAATTTGTGAAAAATCCTATCTTAGACTTGTCGCATCTTAACTTGGACTTAAGATACGATGTTTCTGTAATACGGCCCCTGGTTTTCTGGAATTTATTTATTTATTTTTTTAAATCCAAATCAGTGTTCTAGAACTGCATCGCTTTCAGCCACCAGCAGTGATTGTTACATCAGCATTAGAATGTTCAGCCACCAGTAGTGATTGTTACATCAGCATTAGAATGTTCAGCCACCAGTAGTGATTGTTACATCAGCATTAGAATGTTCAGCCACCAGTAGTGATTGTTACATCAGCATTAGAATGTTCAGTTAAGAACATTCTAATCACACATCTCACACCTGAAAGGGTAAACGCCCTCACCTCTCTGCTGAGCCGGTCGAACACATACTGCTGGGACACCACCTCAAACCAGTTCCTGTCCACCTCCTCGCCCAGGTGTGTGTCCTCACACTCCTTCAGCTTGATCAGAGCCGTCACCTGCGTCTTGAAGGCGTCCTCCGTCAGAGCGCTCATCTTCCTGCCGAAGCTGGCCAGGAACTCCTCCATCTTCTGCTCCACCAGCTCAGAGCTACGCAATGCAGGAACACGCGGTGTTAGCATGTTAGCTTAACGCGGGTACACACGGCGTTGGCATGTTAGCTTAACGTGGGTACACACGGCGTTAGCGCAACACGGGAACACACAGCGTTAGCATGTTAGCGCACAACGTAGGAACACGTTGGCATGTCAATGTAATGCGGGGAAACACGTCGGGGTGTGTGGTGTTGGCGTGTTAAAGAATGGGGGGGGGGGGGGGTGCTGTTGGCATGAGAGACTGCTGCCTGGTGTTAGAACGTTGTCAGATAAGACAGGGGCATGGTGTTGGTCCTTGGGTAACACAGTTAGCGTAGCATAATCTGGAGAACTCACTTGAACTTTGTGGCCTGCGTTTCCACGGTAACAGAGAAGCCCAGAATTCCAGAGGTGTTTCGACAGGTGGGATAGGCGTGATACCTGTGGGAGCAGCCCAAAGGAAGGATGAAATCAGCTCAGATGATCGCTAAACTCAAATGATCGCTCAACTGAAATCATCGCTGAACTCAAAATCAACACTAATCAAACCAAATCAACTCAAATCATGAAATTAATCACAAAATAAACTTCTAAATCTCTCGAGTTTCAGGACACCCTGTGTATCAGGTGTGATGCTGTGTTGCCATGGCGATGTTGCTGCGGTTCAATAACAGGAAATTGAAACTCACCCCAGTGTCTCCTTTGTCCTCAGGAAGTCAAAGCAGGGCTCCTCCATGTGCATCTGAAACAGAGCGGGAGGGTCACCCCCAAATCCTGTCAAAACTGAGACCCCAAAACTGCTCGATTTACCATTTTAAGATTTTAGGTAAGGGGGTGCAGGTATGGGGCTGTATGTACAGTTGATGTCGGAAGTTTACATACACTTAGGTTGAAGTCATTAAAACTCATGTTTAACCACTCCACAGATTTCATGTTAGCAAACTATAGTGTTGGCAAGTCAGTTAGGACATCTACTTTGTGCATGACACAAGTAATTTTTCCACCAATTGTTTCACTTTTAATTCACTATATCACAATTCCAGTGGGTCAGAAGTTTACATACACTGAGTTGACTGTGCCTTTAAACTTTTAATATTTGGTCACATATCCTTTGCATGCCATGACTTCCTGATGTCTGTGACCCAACAACATCAAAAGACTCTTGATATCTTATTTTCTGGTACTCTTACAAGCGATACTATAACGTCTCTGCATTTGAATGGATCTCTATGGGAATTTGGGGGTGGGACTAGATTTAGCTGTAAATTACACTGGAACAGAATGGAAACACATGGTTGGCTAAATGGCTCTAAGTCATCAAGGGTCTGACGTATCAAACAAGCCTTAAATCATCACTCTGCTGCCAGAAATACAGTAGATATGGATGGATAACTTGAAGGGTTTCACCTGACTTATTTTTCCATAGAGTTCAATAGGAAAACTTGTCAGGAGAAACAACCCTGAAAGTGATCCATCCATATCTACTGCATATCTGGCAGCAGAGTGATGGTTTGAGGCTCGTTTGATACCTCAGACCCTTGATGACTTACAGCCATTTTACCAACCATATATTCCATACTGTTCCAGCATAATTTACAGCTAAATCTGGTCCCACCCCCCAATTCCCATAGAGATCCATTCAAATGCAGAGACGTTATAGTATCTCTTGTAAGAGTACCAGAAAATAAGATATCAAGAGTCTTTTGATGTTGTTGGGTCACAGACATCAGGAAGTCATGGCATGCAAAGGATATGTGACCAAATATTAAAAGTTTAAAGGCACAGTCAACTTAGTGTATGTAAACTTCTGACCCACTGGAATTGTGATATAGTGAATTAAAAGTGAAATAATCGGTCTGTAAACAATTGTTGGAAAAATTACTTGTGTCATGCACAAAGTAAATGCCCTAACTGACTTGCCAACACTTTGCTAATATGAAATCTGTGGAGTGGTTAAAAATGAGTTTTAATGACTTCAACCTAAGTGTATGTAAACTTCCGACTTCAACTGTATAAGGGGTGCAGGTATGGGGGTGTATATATATGGGGGTTCTCACCACCAGCAGCTCCATCAGTGTGTGCTCCCTCAGGGACTTGGGTCCTGACTGGGGGGGGGGGGGGGGGGACATGAATGAATAACCGTTTCTATTTGTGCTGCTCACATGCTGTACTACCTGTACACCTGTATACCTGTATACCGGCCACACTAAATTTTAATACAGTCCTGCAAAGCCATGAGAATTTTTAGCAAAAATTAGCAATAATTTCACTGGATTTTATGATGGTGCTGAAATTTGGTGCAAAGGGTTTCAAATAAAGTATTTGCCCGTTTTTCTCTAAATGAACAAAAAAATCGTCTTGGTTTGACAATGAAACACGACGGGAAGCTTCAGGTGAGCAAATCTGTGCCGTCACTCACCTGGTAATACACCGTGACCTCGGAGTTGGCATCACCTTTGTTTAGGGACTTGACCTTACACAGGTGGGCTTTTTCAGGCAGTTCCACCACCCTGAAAAGAACAGGGACCTCTGCTGACAGAGGCCGGAACTGCAGCTTGCTGTGAGAAAAGGATGTCCACAGAGAAGGCAGGTGGAGAGATTAAGGAAGATACAGGTGGACAGGCAGAGACAGACAGGCCATTCAGCTCATCCAGGCTCATTATTTACCTACAGACTAGAGAGTATCCAGCACTGTATCAAGCCTGGACTTGAGCACCAAGAGGGTCTCTGCCTCTACTGCATGACCTGGGAAGCGGTTCCACACATTGACCTTTCAGTAAAGAATTACTTCCTGATATGAGAGGGATCAGAGAGGAACCCTCGTTTCAAGGGGAGCGTTGTTCACACTTACTCTGTGACATACTGCAGAAACTGCATGGACTCCTACAGCGAGGAAAACACAAGAGAGCCGTCAGAATCAGGGAGAAACTCTGGGTATACGCATGACATATCTCCCAGAAAGAGGTGGTGATTAAAAGCAGTTTACAGTAGACAAGAATACTGGTACCAGAAAATACTGGTACTGTTTAAGGGCGTAGGGAACACAGGGCTGGTGAGGTTTAAGGGTGTAGGGGACACAGTGCTGGTGAGATTTAAGGGCGTAGGGGACACAGTGCTGGTGAGGTTTAAGGGCGTAGGGGACACAGTGCAGGTGAGGTTTAAGGGCGTAGGGGACACAGGGCTGGTGAGGTTTAAGGGCGTAGGGGACACAGGGCTGGTGAGGTTTAAGGGCGTAGGGGACACAGGGCTGGTGAGGTTTAAGGGTGTAGGGGACACAGGGCTGGTGAGGTTTAAGTGTGTAGGGGACACAGGGCTGGTGAGGTTTAAGGGCGTAGGGGACACAGTGCTGGTGAGGTTTAAGGGCGTAGGGGACACAGTGCTGGTGAGGTTTAAGGGCGTAGGGGACACAGTGCTGGTGAGGTTTAAGGGCGTAGGGGACACAGTGCTGGTGAGGTTTAAGGGCGTAGGGGACACAGTGCTGGTGAGATTTAAGGGCGTAGGGGACACAGGGCTGGTGAGGTTTAAGGGTGTAGGGGACACAGCGCTGGAGAGGTTTAAGGGCGTAGGGGACACAGGGCTGGTGAGGTTTAAGGGTGTAGGGGACACAGCGCTGGTGAGGTTTAAGGGCGTAGGGGACACACACAGTGCTGGTGAGGTTTAAGGGCGTAGGGGACACAGTGCTGGTGAGGTTTAAGGGCGTAGGGGACACAGTGCTGGTGAGGTTTAAGGGCGTAGGGGACACAGTGCTGGTGAGGTTTAAGGGCGTAGGGGACACAGTGCTGGTGAGGTTTAAGTGTGTAGGGGACACAGTGCTGGTGAGGTTTAAGGGCGTAGGGGACACAGTGCTGGTGAGGTTTAAGGGCGTAGGGGACACAGTGCTGGTGAGGTTTAAGTGTGTAGGGGACACAGTGCTGGTGAGGTTTAAGGGCGTAGGGGACACAGAGCTGGTGAGGTTTAAGGGCGTAGGGGACACAGAGCTGGTGAGGTTTAAGGGCGTAGGGGACACAGTGCTGGTGAGGTTTAAGGGCGTAGGGGACACAGAGCTGGTGAGGTTTAAGGGCGTAGGGGACACAGAGCTGGTGAGGTTTAAGGGCGTAGGGGACACAGTGCTGGTGAGGTTTAAGGGTGTAGGGGACACAGTGCTGGTGAGGTTTAAGGGCGTAGGGGACACAGAGCTGGTGAGGTTTAAGGGCGTAGGGGACACTCACGGTGCTGGTGAAGTTGCCCTGGACGAGCCCCTCGGCGTAGAGCTCAGACTTCAGGCTGCGGCTGAACTCCATCAGATCAGCCACACACAGACCCTTCATTATGGCCTGGTACTTCTGCACCACAGACCAGCGGGCCTGCTCCAGTACCAGCAACCGAACGTCTCTACCATGCGTTAAACACACAGGAGAACAGCAGTATTACAGTGGGAAACATGCAGTATTATACATTATACAACAGTTAGTTCCTGTCAAGTAATTTGATTGGACAAGGGGCATTCCATGAGTACTGATACACAGTACAGCAGCACAGGAAAGGTTTACTGGAATGTATCACTCCGCTTTGTTTACATTAAAATAAAGGAAAAATAAATAAAATAAAAACATTATAATCAACACATTGTTGGAAAAAAATGATTTTTTAAGATGGAATCCTGAAGCAACTATATTTGAGCCAAATAAACAACAAAATCATAATCGGTAAACTATAATAAATTTATAGTTAATAGGCTAGTAGAAAAAATATAGTATAAAATAGTATAGTATATAGTATAAAAGCAATATCACACGAGAGGGAGTGCTGTTATTCTGTATATGAGCATGGCTGTGATTATCTTTGGCATGAGGTCGTGCTGATATACATTATATTAATTATAAATATAAATTATAATAAACATTTTATTGCTAGACAAACATCTTACATTACAAAGCTGCTTCCTCTCAACACAGACAATACAAATTGTATAGTTGTTTCAGTAAATCGTTTAAATATAGCTTTCACAGCTTTTCATAGTTACACACACACACATTGGGCCTCATTCATGAAACGTGAGCAGAACTAATTTGTACGTAAATCTGGCCGTATTTTGGCATTCATCAACGTTTTCGTATCTGAGATTTGTTCGCACGTACTAACAAATTTTACACCTGCTCAGGACCACGCGTACAGCATACATAAATTCAGAATGTCGCTAAATGTAGCTCTTGAGTGATAATTAGAATATTAATTTAGTTTTATGTTCTGTTAAATTAACAACTAAATGTAGCCTTTGAATTAAACACTGCAAACGTAATAAATGACAATTGTAAAAAGCAAACACTTTAGATTACGCCTATTAAACAATTGTAGGCTATGAAGCTGTTTAATTAGACCCATAACGTAGGCTAATGAACGCTCCCAGTAGCAGTATTTTTTCTGAATTGCTAAAAATGTGAAATTCTACATGACCTTACATAGGCTATGCTAATTAAAACACACATTTAACATTTAATGAACAAAATTAGCATGAAAGTGGCTTACATGTCTGTAGCCAGGGTTGCAATTGTGGTCAAAAGCATAATCCAGCTAATGCCAGCGTAGCCTACATCCAGTTCCCCTACGAGATGCAAAGCCAGGTGGAGGTAAAGCGGGGTTTTTATGAAATTGCCAACCTGTCCAATGTTATCAGTGCCATAGACTGCACACCCCAGTGAACGTTTTTGTTGAAAAGTCGGTGAAACGCCATCTCGCGTTCAGGTGAAAAACCAGATAAACTTTATTTAAAAGTTAAATTTTTTTTAACCGGTTAGAATGTAGCCATGCTACACTTTTTACAAGTTTTATAACACCCCCATTTTTCCAGTTTTTATTGAAATTTACACAGTTCAAGTCCAGTGAATAACCTGAAATGGTACAAAGATAAGCGGTAAACTGCCAGAGGTTAAAAAAAAAAAAGTTTAGGTTACCAAAAACTAAAAAATAATGTCCATTTCGGAGTTATAAAAAAAAAAAGGCCTTTTTCAGGGAAGAAGTAATGGGTTAACAACTTACAGCTGTTCTGCAGAAATGGAAGTAAATTAAGCCTTAATAGTTGACACAAACAATTCCTACACGTGTCCCAACTTTTGTTGATTACTTACAAACCCTCTGTCTGTATAAAAGCAGTGTTGGAACAAACTGTTATTACACTCTCTGAAGCATTATTTGGACAATATTGCACTGCAGGAAGTAGTATATTGCTATCATAATGGGGAGAAAAAAGCAATTAACAGAGGAAGACAGACAGACCATAATAACCCTTAAAATTGTAGGTCTTTCCTTTAGAGAAATTGCAAAGAACGCCAAGGTGTCAGAGAGTACAGTTTCCTACACCATCAAAAGCCACTTGGAAACTGGAGGAAACTCTGACAGGAAGAGGTCTGGCAGACCCAAAGCCACAACAGAAGTTTCTGAGAGTCAACAGCTTGCATGATAGGCGGCTCACAGGACAACAGCTTCAAGCACAGCTTAACACTGGTCGAAGTAAGCAAGTCTCAGTTTCAACTGTGAAGAGAAGACTTCAAGCTGCAGGTTTGACAGGTCGAGTGGCAGTAAGAAAGCCATTGCTAAGACGGCAAAATAAGAAAAAGAGGCTTGCCTGGACCATGAAGCACCGCCAGTGGACTACTGAAGACTGGAAGAAGGTCTTATGGACCGATGAATCAAAATTTGAAATATTCGGTTCATCATGCAGGGTTTTTGTACGCCGTCGAGCAGGGAAAAGGACGGTTCCTCAGTGTGTGACACCAACTGTCAAACATGGAGGAGGAAGCGTGATGGTCTGGGGCTCTGTTGCTGGATCCAGAGTTGGCGGAGTGACTGCTACCCTGAACCAAAATGGCTACCACAGCATTTTGCAGCGCCATGCAATACCTTCTGGTCTATGCCTAGTTAGTCAGGGGTTCTTCCTACAGCAAGATAATGACCCAAAACATACCTCCAGGCTATGTCAGAACTACCTTAGAAGAAAAGAACAAGACGGTAGGCTTCAAATCATGGAATGGCCAGCACAGTCTCCAGACTTAAACCCCATGGAGCTGGTTTGGGATGAAGTGGACAGAAGGGTGAAAGCAAAGCAACCTACAAGTGCAACACATTTGTGGGAACTTCTGCAACAGTGTTGGGAAGAGCTTTCCAAACAATATTTAATTTCCATTGTAGAAAGAATGCCACGAGTGTGTTCAGCTGTTATATCTGCAAAAGGTGGCTGCTTTGATGAGTCAAAAATCTAGTTAAACAAAACGATTCCATGATTTATTTTTTTATCTCCAATTGTTTATTTGTTCTATGCTTTAATTTCAGAGTACATTGACACATTAAACTGCGTAAATTTCAATATAAACTGGAAAAATGGAGGTGTTCTAAAACATTTGACCGGTAGTGTATATCACGGTAAAACCTGAGCTCGATTCTGGCTTTTGCTCAGTGGGACACGCACATCAATGTGACCGCATTTAGAATGCGCCAGAGAGATTCTAAAATAAGGTAGCCGATATGATTACCCGATTTCAAACCACAAATCAGAAACACAGAACCCCAACAAAATTACAAAATGAGTAACGTTTCATTTATTTCCAGGCTGCGATAAAGCAATGTGCTCACCGATGCAGACGTAGATGCACAGCTATGCGTTTCTTCACCTCCAATCCATTTATTTATTTCACTATTTTATTTCACTATTTTAACAGTTTGTGTGAGGGGTAATCCTGTATTGATGGTACATGTTATCTCCTGCTAGGCCTTTACTTTCCCAGTTCATGACACCGGTACTGACAATAATAAACTATAATTTTTTCCTTGATTGAACATCTGCTAATAAAACTTCAATTTCAGTGTCAGAATAATTCTTTCTTTTGCTTTTTCTGGGCTATTTTGACTAGGTATGGACCTTTAA
>CM056379.1:6368951-6376451 GCA_029718625.1 Synaphobranchus kaupii
TCAAACTCAAAGAGCTAGAGTACAGAACCAAAATAACAAACAATGTGTCACTGTCCAATGAAGTATGGTGCTCACTGATACTGCACCTCAGGATTATACTTAAACATGAGCTGATCTCAGGTCAGAGGTCTGACATGATTATCTGCACTGATACTGCACCTCAGGGTTATACTCAAACATGAGCTGGTCTCCGGTCAGGAAGTCCTCTTTAGGAAACAGCTGGAGGTTCTCACAGATATCCTCTACATACTCGATAGGGTCCGTCTGCAAGAGAGCACCACAATACCATTACCTACCCAATCACACCACCGTCTAGAACTACCATTCCCCCCATGATGACATCACTACTTCCTCCTCAATGACATCACTCCCCCCCCCCTCAGTGACTCAATCCCATGTGACTCTCATATCCAGACCCACTGCAGAGAAAGAAAAGATGTGGTTGTGATGCTCAGCGATGTCTCATTCTCACCTGCTCCTGGTAGCGAAACTCGTTAGCTTCGATCTTCTGGATCTCTTCGTATATTCTACAGAACAAGATGCAGAGGTGAGAACCCGTCCAGGATTATAAAAGTATGAATAATCATACAGACATGATCATATCTCACCTCTGCTGGGGGCCGAGGGTCTGAAGCATCCTCAGGTACTGGAACACCAGGTGAGCCACCTGTACGAGAGACAGCGTTGTGATGCAGCGGCGGGGGGAGGGCAACGCCTCTGTGTACGCGGGTGTGTGTGTGTGTGTGTGCCCATGTGTGTGTGTGTGTGTGTGTGTGTGTGTGTGTGTGTGTGTGTGTGCGTGTGTGTGTGCGTGTGTGTGTGCGTGTGTATGCATGCCTCTGTGTACGCAGGTGTGTGCCCATGTGTGTGTGTACGTGCGCAAGTCATCGGGGGTGTGTGTGTGCATGTTGCAGATGACTCCTCCTGACCTGGTAGAAGTTGTAGAAGCCCTCGTCGGTCAGGGTGTGGGTGTGGGTGTGTGTGTGTGTGTGTGTGTGTGTGTGTTACCTGGTAGAAGTTGTGGAAGCCCTCGTCAGTCAGGGTGATGGAGATGCTGAAGATGGAGTAGGTGGTGTTCTGGTCAAAGCCCGTCTCGCTGTTCCCTCCAAACAGGGCCAGAGCCCAGCACCTCCACAGAACAGAGAACAGTCACAAGCAGCCACAAGCACTGCAGCACAGGAGGCTTATGGGAAACGCATAGTGTTGCTGATGCGCAGGTGGATTATGGGATTTGAAGTCCACTCACTTCTTCCTTAGCACGGAAAGAATGCTGCCAGTGCCCTCATGACCAATCAGCCAGGACATGTAATGCAGCGGCTTCACCCTACACACACACACACACACACACACACACACACACAGACACACACGCGTGTACACACAATCATACGCATGTATGTGCACAATCACACACACGCACGCGTGTACACACAATCATACACATGTATGCACAATCACACACACGCACACGTGTACACACAATCATACGCATGTATGCACACAATCACACACACGCATGCGTGTACACACAATCATACGCATGTATGCGCACAATCACACACACGCACGCACAGACAGAAACCAAAACAAGTTTCCAAGATTGAAAAGGGACTTTTTTTTTATTTTTTATTGTTAAATAATGAAATAAAACATGAATGAAACATTGGATTTTTTTTCTCACCTGTAGTGCTTCTCCTGGGGGGGCAGGGCCCAGGTGATGGTGAGGGCGTGCACCTTGCGTACAGGTACCACTGTAACGCACAATACACCCACAATCAGCAGGAGCCAATCAGAGCAATGCAGCAAATAATGAGCAGGCCAATCAGGCGAGGCTTACCTTTGTACAGCTTGTTGAAAGCAGGGGTGTCAAAGGGGTCAAGCAGGTTTGAAAAATCAGGTTTTGGCAGGGCGCTGAAAACAAGACACAATGAGTGTGTGTGTGCGCATGTGCGTGCACGTGTGTGTGTGTGCGTGTGTGTGTGTGTGTGTGTGTGTGTGTGTGTGTGTGTGTGTGCGTGTGTATTAGCTAGAGATGTACACACTCACTTGTTGGGAATCTTGCTGAAGATTTCTCTCACCCATTCCTCCAGCCTGTCCAAGCTCTCTGTAGAGGAACAAAAAATCACTGCCTTACCATCATCTGCCTCCAGGGGGCAATGTTTCACAATGATAGCACAAACCCATAAACTTATACATGGGGGATCTCAGTAGTTTCCAGTATGAACAGTGATATCAGGTATAAATGCTAATATAGCCAGATACAGATGCTAATATTATCAGTGAGGTCTGGAGGCTAATATCATTAGCCAGGTATACGTAGATGCTAATATCATCAGTGAGGTATGGATGCTAATATCATTAGCCAGGTATAGATGCTAATATTATCAGTGAAGTCTAGATGCTAATATCATTAGCCAGATATAATGATATATCTGGATGCTGTAATTAGCCGGGTTAGGGGTTAGGGGTTAGGGGTTAGGGGTTAGGGGTTAGGGGTTAGGGGTTAGGGGTTTAGGGTTTAGGGTTTAGGGTTTAGGGGGGTTAGGGGTTAGGGTTTGGGGGTTAGGGGTTAGGGGGTTAGGGGGTTAGGGGTTAGGGGTTAGGGGTTTAGGGGTTAGGGGTTAGGGGTTAGGGGTTTAGGGGTTAGGGGTTAGGGGTTAGGGGTTAGGGTTTAGGGTTTAGGGTTTAGGGTTTAGGGTTTAGGGGTTAGGGGGTTAGGGTTTAGGGTTTAGGGGTTAGGGGTTAGGGGTTAGGGGTTAGGGGTTAGGGCACCTCTGGACTGCACAGCCAGGGTCATGTAGTGGGCAGAGTAGTGGCGTTCCCAGAATTCCCGCAGACGCTCGTAGGTGTCGATATTCTTCTCTCTGGGCTCGTGCTTCAGGGTCTGGGCGTTCCCTAATCAAACACAGAGCAGCACACCTGTACCAAACACCTTTACAACCACACACCTGTACCACACCTGTAACAAACTCCTTTACAACCACACACCTGTACCACACCTGTAACAAACTCCTTTACAACCACACACCTGTACCACACCTGTACCAAACACCTTTACAACCACACACCTGTACCACACCTGTACCAAACACCTTTACAACCACACACCTGTACCACACCTGTACCAAACACCTTTACAACCACACACCTGTACCACACCTGTACCAAACACCTTTACAACCACACACCTGTACCACACCTGTAACAAACTCCTTTACAACCACACACCTGTACACACCTCTACAACCATAAACCCATAGCACACCTCTACAACCACACACCTGTACAATGACACACCTGTACCACACCTCTACAACCACACACCTGCACTCACACAGGTAACATACAGGTAACGTGCGCTCACACAGGTAACTCAGATGCTTACCCCAGCAGAACTTGCCCATGGGGTGGCCCGGCTTGGCCAGGCTGCCAAACAGCATCTCCTTACGGTGGGAGTCTGAGGGTTTGGCCAGCTGGTACTCTGTGAAGGATGACCAGAACAGCAGTTACACTGAGACACGCACGCACACATTTTATGTTTATTCCAGGTGTTATTTAAGTATTGGTAAATTCTTGGTTTGTTCAGTGTGTTACTGTTCATCTGCAGTCTTACCGCTGTCCACGGCCTCCACCTCCCTGCCAATGGCATCTTTGATCATTAGCGGACAGATGAAGAACTGTGCCCACCTGCAGACAGGTAAGAGAGGGGCTGTCAATCACACCACTGGGGTACAGATGCTGGCTCCGCACGCAGGACACACACACACACACACACACACACACACACACACACACACACACACACACACACACACACACACACACACACACACACACACACACACACACACACACACACACACACACACACACACACACACACACACACACACACACACACACACACACACACACACACCTGTCCAGCGCCTCGCGGAAGCGTTTTCTTTGCACGTCGAACTGGAAGATGGTTCTCTCGCAGTCTGTGGACGCATTGTCACTGCCGCCATGTTTCTTCAGGAAAGCGTCAAAACCGTTCTCCGCCGGGTACTTCTCACTGCCCATAAACACCACTGAGGAAGAGAGACACCCGTCAGTGAAAATCAATCAATACACTGACCAAATGAATCAATACACTGACCAAAGCAATCAATACACTGACCAAATGAATCAATACACTGACCAAAGCAATCAATACACTGACCAAATTAATCAATACACTGACCAAAACCATCAATACACTGACCAAAACAATCAATACACTGACCAAAACAATCAGTACACTGACGAAAACAATCAATACACTGACCAAAACAATCAGTACACTGACGAAAACAATCAATACAGTGACCAAAACAATCAATACCAAACATTGTAATGAAGCGAAGGGGGGGGGTCTTACTGTGCTCCAGGAAATGTGCCAGACCAGGCAGGTCAGCAGGGTCACTGAAACTCCCCACTCCAACACACAGAGCGGCTGCAGACTGTGTGTGAGAGAGAGAGAGAGAGAGAGAAAGAGAGTGATAGGCAGTGTACCAACACACACACAGTCGATGTTCATTGAGAGTGATAGGCTGTGAGAGTGAAGGGCACTGATAGGCTGTGAGAGTGAAGGGCACTGATAGGCTGTGAGAGTGAAGGGCACTGATAGGCTGTGAGAGTGAAGGGCACTGATAGGCTGTGAGAGTGAAGGGCACTGATAGGCTGTGAGAGTGAAGGGCACTGATAGGCTGTGAGAGTGAAGGGCACTGATAGGCTGTGAGAGTGAAGGGCACTGATAGGCTGTGAGAGTGATGGGCACTGATAGGCTGTGAGAGTGATGGGCACTGATAGGCTGTGAGAGTGATGGGCACTGATAGGCTGTGAGAGTGAAGGGCACTGATAGGCTGTGAGAGTGAAGGGCACTGATAGGCTGTGAGAGTGAAGGGCACTGATAGGCTGTGAGAGTGATGGACAGTGATAGGTTGTGAGAGTGAAGGGCACTGATAGGCTGTGAGAGTGAAGGGCACTGATAGGCTGTGAGAGTGAAGGGCACTGATAGGCTGTGAGAGTGAAGGGCACTGATAGGCTGTGAGAGTGATGGGCACTGATAGGCTGTGAGAGTGAAGGGCACTGATAGGCTGAGAGTGGTGTGTTTAATGCACCTGTTTTTCTGATTTGGCTTTCTTCTTCTGCCCTTCACCGTCCTCATCCAGCTCCTCAAAATCACTGTCCTGCTCTTCCTCTCCCTCCTCCTCATCTTCCTCAGTACCCTCCCCAGAATCCTCTTCCTCCTCCGCCTCCTCCCCCTCCTCCACTTCCTCACTCTCGTCCTCCTCCGAGTCGTCTTCGTCGCAGGCGGCCTTCCCGTCTGCGCAGCTGAAGTCTGAGATGAGCAGCGCTCTCAGCCCATTGGCTAGCTCAATGTACCTGAGGGGCGGGGCCAAAACTGTCACAGAAAAACTGTCCAGTCATCACAAAATGACTGGCAGCAGCTGCAGCCAATCAGCAGAATAGGCAAGAGCTCTATGCAGATAGTGCACCTAAAGGAAACCCCCAGGTTAAATGATGGACAACAAATATATTAAGCAGAATCTACCATGTATACAGGTCATCCATTATCTAAGATAATAACACCATAGCACGCATAGGGTCATGTATAAAACGCTGGACCCTGGTTGCCAAGCATAGCCTCAGTGACTGACAGAGGGGTCACTGATGGGAACTTCAGGGTCCATGACAGCTCCATTTTCTGACGTTTCCGAAGCAACTGTGTTTAAGGTGGGATTCTTTTTTTTTTAATGACTATTCTGGAAAGCTTCCTGATTTTCAAACGTCTGCCTTTTTTTAAAACAAGTTCATCGGTCTGATAGCCCACAGAAACCCGACACCATGTTTTTCTCTTTCATTTCAGCAGGGAAGTCAGTGGTTTTACTTTAGACAGAAAAAAAAAAGTAAAATAAGTCAGCAACCCGACTACACTTCTAACAGGCAGATAACGCATGTGGGGCTCTCTGGTTCCATCCTTCACGCCTGACACAAACTATTCAATGGGCAACCTGCCGGGCGACCGATGACTACAACGCCCTAATCCACGTCCATTGTACTCCATGTTCTCATGGTTTTCTCCTCTGTGCAAATACATCTTACTTAAATACGTTAAATATGTTTACGCGTCTTAGAATCTTACCTGTTTAAAAAGCACGTTCACCTGTGCATAAAGACCGACAAATTGTGTCCCACTGTAACTTCAGGCTAATAGGAGGAAACAATCAAACAAAAACATATATAGCCCACTGTACGCAGACCTGAAACAGTTAATCCGCCTGTGTTCCGTGTTCGCGGTATGTTTTTTTTTGGGGGGGGGGGGGGGGCGGGGGACGCAAGGTTACCTGTATTGCTTGGGGTCACTTGGCGATTTGATAATTTGGGAGTCTCCAAGGTTGTCCTCATCGCCTCCAACGCGGGCACCGGCGAGTAGGTGCGGATCACCCCGGTCACAACCCGGCGGCTGACCCGAGGCGCTGCCATCGCTCTTGGACTGGTTCGTCTGGGGCATCTTCACAAAGTGTGAGACACTGGGGCTGTATTTGAACATAAAGCGTGACAGCTTTACAGCTTCGGTACCGAGCACGGTAATACCTCGCGTCAATCTGAACAGTGCAATAATGACGACACAAGAAGAATTCACAATGCCTGTCTGCATAAAAAAATGTAAACTATAGGTGTGCAGTTAGTTAGCATGAAACTAATATAGCTAGCTTAGCTCCATGTGCCACGTTAGCTAGCTAGCAAAGTTAGCCAACTTCCTATATTTTGTAGCAGCATCACTGTTACCAAAGCAATTCTGGAAATTAACTAACGTTTAGCTGTAAACGAAATCAAATTATATCATGAGTAACATTAAATAATAGCCAACTCGCTCTAAATATCTAACTTTGAATAGCTTTAACGTTAGCTTGCTCCGCTTCAAATCAACCTGGGCACAGCAGCTCAGCGCTTTTTGCTGGTGTAACGTTAATCAAGCTTGGCTAGCCTGCATGCTAACCGTTAGTCAGACAATCTCATCGATTTTCAAATAAACCGGAAAAAATCACAGCCAAAATAAGCCACCGGCTACATGTGACTTCTGTTAATTTGATAATTTGGATGAACTTATTTTAAAAGTTAAAGTGCCACTCTGTCGTACCTCCCTTGTTGATGTTAGGACATCCAGACCCCTAGGCTTGACACTGTAGCTGCAATCGCTATTCCAAAAAGCACTGATGTGATTGGCTCAAATGTGGACTGAACAAAATACAAACGTCTGATTGGCCAACAAGACGCATGCCATTACTAATTCGCGCAGAGATTAAGGAAGTAACATTAAGGTTGGTAGACCGGTGACGTTAGGAGGACCATGTGCATCAATGCGAACAGAGAAGGGCTAAGTAACTGTCCACAGTAGGATAATACATAAGAGCATAGCTCTCGATGTATAACTTGCCGTCAACCACACAGCAGCTTGGCTATTTACAACAT
>CM056379.1:6381451-6400534 GCA_029718625.1 Synaphobranchus kaupii
TAACCAAGCCCAGCCCTGATTAGCTTCAGTACTAACCAAGCCCAGCCCTGCTTAGATTCAGTACTAACCAAGCCCAACCCCAGTGACTATAAGAAACAAATGGATGGAGGAAATTTAAAAAATCCAAGGTGTGTGAGAGGAGAAAATGGGGGGAGAAGAGAGGTAGTTATGGGAGCAGTGGGTTGCCAGGGTGCCGATAGGTTGCCAGATTGAGACCCACCCAGATCTGGAGCTTGATCCTCTTGGTGCCCCTGTAGACGGTCTTCACCTTGAAGTCGATGCCCACGGTGCTGACGAAGGAGTGGCTGAAGGAGTCATCGGCGTAGCGGAACAGGAAGCTGGTCTTGCCCACGCTGCTGTTCCCGATGATCAGGATCTTGAACATGCAGTCGAAGGTGGGTTCTGGCTCCTTAGGTACAGCTCGAAAATCCGCCTTTGCCATCTGGGGCAGAGTTTAGAGAGGTGAGCAGTGAGCAGGTACAGACGATGCGTGAACGACGCCATTTCCAAACGTCACACAGGAACGCCTCTACCTGCTCAGGTCTCTACAGGTGTGCCAGTCGCTACCTGTGACATCCATTTTCAGAGACGGCTGTACCTAATGTGTATTTCCCTACATCTGTATTTAAACATGATGCTAATTTGCGGTTATCACTGGATTTAATTATTATTTGAATGCAAAGAGATACATCAATAAATAAAGCTATCTGCATTGATTTTTCTGGCTTAGGCTACGTTCCGTTGTAAATGTGACGTTGAAACGTTATATAGGCTACTTAATACTGCTACAAGGCTATAAACATATGCCTTGAGTTTCCTGAAGATGGTTGTAAAACAAATCCAACATCACTACAGCGGGCAGATATTAAAGCTCACTAGTGAATAGCCTACTTGTGCGCTACAACAATTGTGAATACTACACTCGTGTCAGACGGGTAAAATATCACTGGATATTCACAGATCAGTGGGAGTGAACCCACACTTTGTAAGTATGAATTCCTTCCAAGCTAGTTCGAAATATAATCGTGTAACCTATTGTCACGACAAGTCACCAGAGGATCGGCTGCAAGTGAACCGAGGAGCCAACCTCGAAATGTAATTACACAGCTATCCCTCAGAAACAACGAGAAAGGCAGAGGAAAAGTCTGTTGGCATAGCAACGGATCCAGGCGTTCGGAGGAACAGCGACAGTCATCTTCGCGTGCGGAAGGAACCACGCTGCACCTGACTATTAAAGCTGACAACACACGAGCTTTTAAAGTTGTGCTTCGAACTATGGCGTTGATCAATACCTCGCTGAACGTCGTTGGTCTTGCTGAGAAGGTAGCATTTATTTTCAGTATTTTCAAAAAAGAAGATAAGAAGGTGTCTTCAAACTATCAGGCTATCAAACCTGCATCTGTTACTATCGAATACGCCAAGGAATTATGGTTCTTAAACCTGTTCTAGAATGAAACAAATAGGCTAAATCATAAAATGATATGTTTAATCACATTTTTAAATGATAAATGTATAGCCTACAGACAAATAAAGAGCTCACCTTTCGTGTCTTTTGTTTGTGGGTGGTTTCGCCTACAGCAACGAATTTCATGAAGAAGGCTACCGAAGTTTGAAATGAGAGGTGCGAACACTTTTCCCGTAACTGCTCTGTTGCCGCGCTTGCAAAGCGCCGAAGGATTTGCGAGATGTAGGGTATCAAAGCGTGGCTGCGCGCTGCATTTCCTTCAGTAGCCTACCACCGAAATTTAACGGAAGAAAATACCATATTTTCCTTTCTAATCATACTTCAGTATATTTACATCAATTACAGATAATTCTTTATTTATATATATATTTTTTTAAATCAGGAAGGTTTATGCCGCAGGCTACTCCTGTGATCCTGCATTTATCCTTTCTTTAGTTTTGTTTTGCAATGCAGTTACGTAGCAGGGGGTTTAAATATGTCGTTTACATTTTGTAGTGTTAGAACTGAATTACTAATAGGCCTAATATGTTTCTACATTTCAGAGGTCTAGTGGTCTAAACACCTGTTGTAAGATATCTGTTACGGTAGATGCAGATCTGCACAGATAATACTTGCTTATTTGGGGTGAAAATTTTACATGTACATGTAAGTTAAGAACTCGGTTCTAAGAGACGGCTTTGAGGCTCCTTTTTGTATTGAATTATCGCCCTCTTTTGGCTTTGTGAAGAGTCAGGTAGATATGGACCCTTGTTGAGCCATACAAACACAGATACAGAGAAAACGCAGCATTTAAAAATATTAATCAATGTTATATACTTAGTTAACTTATTTTTTTATGTAACATTTTAAAATTGATCCTCCGATTTTGGGAAAACCCAATCACATTTGTAAGCCAGTCTGATCGCTGAAAAATGTGTAAGTGTAGCCTATGACTAATGGGGAGGGCGCAGACTAGCGAAGAACATGAAAAGAGAGGATAGTCGCACACTCTATAATGCTCACACATAATTTATTGTTATCAACGTTTCGACACACAGTGTCTTCCTCAGGGTGTCTGCTGTGCAAATGCTGAGTGAATTCCTACATACAGTGAGCGCCAGAATTCATTGGACAGTGACACATTTTTTGTTATTTTGGTTCTGTACTCTAGCACTTTGAGTTTGAAGTGCAGACTGTCAGCTTTAATTTGAGGGTATTTTCATGAATATCGGTTGAACCGTTTAGAAATTATAGAACCTGTGGTACATAGTCCCCCCTATTTTTGGGCATCAAAAAATATTGGACAGTTTAACATAATGTAGAATAAAGTAATCATTTTTAATATTTGGTCACATATCCTTTGCCTGCCATGACTTCCTGATGTCTGTGACCCACAACATCAAAAGACTCTTGAAATCTTATTTTCTGGTACTCCTACAAGCGATAATATAACCTCTCTGCATTTGAATGTATCTCTATGGGAATTGCGGGGTGGGACTAGATTTAGCTGTAAATTATGCTGGTACAGTATGGAATACATGGTTGGCGAAATGGCTGTAAGTTATCAAGGGTCTGAAGTATCAAATGAGCCTCAAACCATCACTCTGCTGCCAGATATGCAGTAGATATGGATGGATAATAGAATAGATGTAACATTCCACTCCCATCCTATTGTTCTCCGTGTTTTCCCTCTCTCCCTGTTTCGTGTTTTTTGTCCGTGTTTTCCCCCGTGCTGCAGGCTGGGCGTTTCCCCGTTTGTATCACTCTGTTTCACCACTCCTGTCTCAGCCTATCCCATTCCCCCGTTTCGCATGAATTCCTCACTCTCCGCTCTGTTCAATCACTCTCGCATACATTCGCACGCGTTTCCTAATTGATTCCAATTAATGCTTGCATTTAGTCACCCGGTGTTTTCTGTCCTGTGCCAGTTCGTTAACGCTTATAGTCTGAAACCTCTGGTCCTGTCTGGTTCTCTGTCTAGTCACCTAGTCATACAGTTTAGTTCTGTGTCGGTGTTAATTCACCCTGCTAACCTGTTAAGTCCTAGTCTGTTCAGTCTGGAACGGCATTACCTGCTGTTCATTGTTCTGTCTCGCTAACCACCTCTGTCTGCTTAAAGTCTGCCAGTCTGCAGTTGTCAGTAAATCCCTGCCTGTGTTGTGGTTTCCCTGCCTTCCACCTGACATTTGTGCATGCAGCTTGGGCTTCTGCTATTACACCCTGCGGCGGTCCCCACTCACAGCCAATGCTGCGGTGCTGTTGATGTGCTGTCGCTCCTGCCTCTGCTGTCGCTGCTGCCGCCCTGCTGTTGCCGTGCTGCTACTGCCGCTGCCCTGTTGCCATGCCTGCGTCCTGCCCGGACTCCGCTGCACTGTCCTGCTCTACCGCTCCCGCTCCCGCTCATCCCCTGCTCCAAACAACCCGGTTACCTGTCTCCATCATCACCCCTGGCTTTCCCTGCTCCCACTGCTCCCGCACTTTCATAACTGGACTGTCTATATTTATTGTTCTCCCTACGCTTCAGGAGTTTAGTTCGAAGCCTAATTTATTGGATGCTTAGCGCTCCCACTCTCTGTCCTGTCTGTCAAGTCCGTCCTGTCCGTCAAGTCCAGTTCCGGCTTGGAACAATTCCGGTGTGACCTGTCAAGTCCAGCTCCGGCTTGGAGCAATACTGAGGTGCCGGTTGAGTCCAGTTCCGGCTTGGAACTTCTACTGCCTTTGCCTTTCTCCTCATGCTCAGGACTGCCCTGAGCATAAATAAATATTAATTTTTTTGCATTCCTGTCTCCTTGTCGTGCATTTGGGTTCAGTCCTCTTCCGGGGTTGTAACAATACAATAACTTTTATTTTCCCGCTAGGGAACATCAGTTGTAGCCCCAGCAACAACAAAAAAGACAGAGACAGTGGGGCAGACCCACAACACACACACACATCAAACAAAGACATTTAATATAATCATTGCATTAATCAAACTAATTAAGTGAATTAAAGTGGAATACAGCCATGATTAAAAATAGCCCCGTTGTCCAGTGTCATTATTAAGCAGTCCAACACACAAACTCTGCCTCCACGATTTTACTCCATACAGTGTTGCGGTCTCTGTACACTGTCGAAACGGAGCATCGAACTGCATCAGCCTTCCCAGTCGTCACCTCACTCCTCCCCCGCATTATCTTCTCCTTCTCTTCCCTGGTGAGAAGATTGCCTGCAGTCCTAGATCAGAATGAACAAATCTGGTGGAGGGGTTGCCCTGTTTATTGATGAGAGCATAAATTTTGAGATACTGGAAAGCATGTCAATTGTCGTTGAAAATGTAATGGAGTGTGTAACAATTGAATTTTCAATGCCGAAAGGTAAAAAAACTGTTATATGCAACGTTTACAGAGCTCCCAGTTCAAAAATAGACTTATTCAGCAATTGCCTGGGAGAAATATTAGCAAAAATGAATCAGAGAAATGTTTTCATATGTGGTGACTTTAACGTAGACATATTAAATCCTAACGATAACAAGTTGATTGAGGAATTTGTTAACACAATGTATGCGTGCGGAATGCGACCACTAATCACCCAGCCAAGCAGAATCACTAAACATAGTGCCACACTAATTGACAATATCTATACAAATATACTGGACACTGTAATAACAAGTGGTATTATGATAAATGATATCTCTGATCACCTTACAGTCTTCGCTATCTGTGACTGGAAACACACTATGGATCAGAAACCAGTGCCAAAAAACTTAAAAAGAATTAGAAACGAAAAGAGACTCAAAGATCTTGAACAAGATACGATGAAACAAAAGTGGAATGATGTATTGACTGAAAGGGACACAAACAAAGCGTATGAGGCCTTCTTAAACACAATAAATTCACTATATGACAAGCACTGCCCGGTAGTCAAAACTTCGAGCAAAGACAATAAAGCCAAAGAAAAAAGGCCTTGGTTTACTAAGACCATCGAGAACGCCTGCAGGAAAAAAAACTGCTTATATAAACAGTTTATAAAGGAAAGGAGTGTACAATCATATGCAAAGTACAAACGTTTCAGAAACAGAGTGACATATTTGCTGAGGAAACATAAAAAAGATTATTATGACAAGTTACTAACAGAAAATAGAAACTACACCAGAAATCTCTGGAATATAATAAATTCTGTCTCTGGGCGAAAGGCCAAGCGGACATTCTCTGATCATTTCAATATAAACAACAGGAGGGAAGAAGATAATAAGGTGATAGTAGATAGTTTCAACAAATACTTTGTTAGTGTTGGTCCGGAGCTATCCAAGGCCATTCCATCCTCACTCCTGCAGTGGGATCACTTTGATAGGGGCAGTGAGATAAAAAAAGAGTCATTATTTTTAGATCCTGTCACACAAACTGAAATCAAAGCAATACTGAGAGATTGCACAGCTAAGACATCCACTGACGTAGACCAGATAGACATGACGTTGTTAAAAAGTATATCAAAAGCGATCATACCTCCGCTAACGTATATACAGTATGTAACTTATCCTTCTGTAATGGTGTGTTTCCAGATAAAATGAAGATAGCAAGAGTTCTTCCTCTGTACAAAAGTGGAGACAAACATGAGTTTTCAAATTATCGTCCTGTTTCAATTTTACCACGGTGCTCAAAAATTATTGAAAAGCTCTTTAATGTCAGATTAGATAAGTTCATTGATAAGCACAAACTGCTATGTGACAGCCAATACGGGTTCAGAAAAAAACATTCAACAGCACTGGCCCTAACAGAATCCATAGAATTTATCAAGGACGCATTAGACCGGAAATTATACACTATAGGCATATTCATAGACCTGAAAAAAGCTTTTGACACGATAAACCACAGCATATTGATTGAAAAATTGTACAGATATGGAGTTAGAGGAATCGCATTACAATGGATAAAGAGTTACCTATCAAATAGAGTTTAATTTGTTCAGATAGGGGACAGCATATCAACATGCCTGGACATCACCTGTGGGGTCACGCAGGGTTCAGTCTTAGGACCAAAATTATTTATACTGTATATTAATGACATAGTCAAAGTATCTGACGTCCTAAAATTAATTTTATTCGCGGACGACACAAACATCCTCTGCTCTGGAATTGATCTTAATCAAATGGTCAAATTAGTTAACAATGAAATGTCAAAGCTTCACACGTGGTTTAATATTAATAAATTATCACTAAACCTTTCAAAGACAAAATTCATATTATTCGGGAAAAGAGGCCTGAAGGAAAACATAAACTTAAAGGTCAATGGTACCAACATTGAACGAGTGAACGAACACAAGATTCTGGGGGTTACGGTAGATTGCCTCCTGACATGGAAACCACATGTGAAGCTAGTTCAATGTAAGTTGGCCAAAAGCGTGTCTATTTTGTGGAAAATGCAGAAATTACTCAATCAACATTCACTTAAGACAATTTACTCGGCACTCATAACACCCCACCTTCATTACTGTGTCGAAGTGTGGGGTCACATTTATAAAGACACTATAGAGCCGCTGTTTAAACTCCAAAAAAGGGCACTGAGAGTTGTATATTGTGTCCCATATAGAGATCACACTAATGATTTGTTCATTAAGGCAAAGTTTCTCAAGTTGCATGACATAATTAAGTATAATACCTTACAAATATTATTTTTAGCCTCCAAAAGTCTTTTACTAGTAAATATACAGGATTTGTTTTTAAAGAGAGATAACATACACAACTTGAGAGGAAACATGATTTATAAACAAAAATCGATAAAGTGTACACTCAGAGGTCATTCTTTATCTATTGTGGGGGTTAAGCTTTGGAACAGTTTACATGATGAGATTAAATCGTCTACGAATTTGAAGGTCTTCAAGAGTAGGATAAAATGTAAGATGGTAGGAAACTACCAAATATAAACAATAGTGGGTTATCAAGAAATGAAAACAATGTCACGATGTGCAAAAAACATTGTAAGCGGTTTATACAGGATCCTGGATCTTGCAACACAAGACAGCAGACACTGGCCGCACAACCTGCTCAGGATGGAGCTTCTAAGCTGGTCATTAAACGCTATTGATAAGGTATTCTCTACCAGGCGTGAGGGCACTGGCGAGCCTTCATGTCCTGATGGGACCTTTCTGGCAGGGTACACTAAGGATGGGTGGGACAAATGGCGGGTAGTGTGTCTTGCAGTACTGGACATAGAAGATGTGGAAGATGTGTACCTGTTTGGATTCATGATGGTGGGCCTACTCGGCCTGGGATTTGGCCTGTTTTTGGTGCACCGACAGCAGAGAAAAATGGGGTTTGACGTCTCTGGAAACAAGGAAGTACTGACCATATTGAGAAATATGAGGTTGGACATCTCTAAAAACAAGGAAAAAATAGCCAAATTACAGGCTAAAATCATCAAGCCTCCGGGGGCCAGTGCAGATAATAGTGATGGGTAATGAACTCTGCGATTGGCACTCACACCTTCATGCATAATGCACTGAATTTAAAGGGGACACTAGAGCATCATAAAAACGAAGAAACGGACACATTTATTTGGACATTATCTGAACAATATTCTGGACTGTTTGCTGTTGAAAAGAAACAAATTGTTTTGACTAATGTATGACATGTACATTTAAATCCGACTTATTTGGACTTTAATATTTGGTTTATTTTATTTTAGCTTATTTTTTCTTTCTCGGTCTGTTTTGTTATAAAGAAAATTCAGCTATGCTGTTGTGATACGAAAAAATCTGTTTTAAACAAATGTATAATGTGAACATTTAAATTTGAGTTGGGAATTGGGGCGGGACTTTTGATAAGCAGGCTGCTCTTTCCCGTACCCCTTTTCGGCAGGTACTGTGTTTGTTCAGGGCATATTACAGAAAGTGTGATGAAGTGTGACTATATGCGTGCCGAAATAAATAAATAAATAAATAAAAAAGTCCCGAGTCCCGACATCTTCAACTCCGGTGAAGAACGATGGTAAACTTTGTAGCTGCAGATCCAACTGACATTCCCGAGCATATGTTGTGAATGCGTCTCCATGGTGACGACCACAAACAAAATGATCCCGAATATACAATCCGTCAATATTATCAAAACGAGCAGCATGAGTGCCGTGAACAATCTCCAGCCCGCTTCCCCGTCCCACGACAGACACACAGCGCATGAAAAAAACAAAAGACAAAAGCCCGACACAACAAAATACATTCAAATTAACAAACAAGAACAAGAGAGATAGCCGGACTACATGTCGCCATGACAGCGCCACATGACGTAACTTGAATGGTTTCTTCTCCTGACAAATTTTCCTATTGAACTCAACAGAAAACAGAAAAATAAGTCAGGAGAAGAAACCCTTCAAGTTATCCATCCATATCCACAGCCTAGAGGAACTCATGGGTGTTTGCTAAGGCTGAACCTGCTTCATCAGTCTAGAGCAGGGGTAGGTAACCCTGGTCCTGGAGAGCCGTAGGGTCTGCTGGTTTTAGTTGTTACTACTTAATTGATCAATTAAAGCAGTTGATTACACAGTTAACTCACCTCACCTGGTTTCTTTGGTCTAAGTAGTTGCTGTATTTTAGGTGAAAACAAAAACCAGCAGACCCTGCGGCTCTTCAGGACCAGGGTTCCCTACCCCTGGCCTAGAGGATCTCATGGGCGTTTGCTCAGGCTGAACCTGCTTCATCAGTGAAGAGGATCTCATGTTGTTGCTTCAGCATCAATCTGCATCATTCTCTGAAATAAAGACACATGACAGTAGAAACAGACCAATGCTTTACAGCAGGGGTGTCAAACTCATTCCATCGAGGGCCGAGTGTATGCAGGTTTTTGTTCCAACCGTGCCCTACACCAGCTGATTTCACTAATTAGCTCAGCTCTTCAAACCAAGGAGGTGAACTAATTAGTGGAATCAGCTGGTGTAGAGCATGGTTAGAACAAAAACTTGCATACACTAGGCCCTCGATGGAATGAGTTTGACACCCCTGCTTTACAGTATGTACTCTGTACTATATGCTTTACAGTATGTACTCTATATGCAAAAGCAAGGCTATTTCTGTGCACCATATTCATATCAGCATTGTAGTGTTGCAACGTTGCTGTACACATACTCACATATTCATATGTCAAGGCCATCACTCTGCCCTCATTCCTTTGAAAAGGCTAGATTTAAATGTGCCCAAATGTGGTTTGACTGCATTGATCCATTGAAAGATGTTATTGTCTGTAAGAATTTTTTGTTGGAAGTCCTTGAGGCGAATGTCATTTCTCTGAACCACCATGTCCCTCTGCAGCTCTCTCCTGCAGAGACCAGACAGCCACGCCCTCCACTTGCCCTTTCAGTTCTGATGTGTGGTACAGATAAGAAAAACCAGAAAGATAAATTACACCAACACTACCTACCTGTAATGTAACACAGACAGGATTAAGTATTGCACTTACTGTAATCGCATTTCACAGTCAATTATTTACTTACCGATGCCCAGTCCTAAAAGCTCCTATTAGAGGCTACTGTTGACCTTTTTAAGTTTGGCTGCACAATCCTTCCAGCTTCTTCCATTGTTTGGCCAGGATTTATGACGTGGTCACTCACTGGGGCTCTGTTTAGGGTTGCCAACCGTCCCTTGAAATAAGGGACGATCCCTTATCTGTTCAATAAGCCTTATTGAACTGATAAGGGATCGTCCCTTATTTCAAGGGACGGTTGGCAACCCTAGCTCTGTTTGACCACAACCTCAGACTCATCCATCAATACCAACTGCATTGAGCTGCTCCATGTGTCAAACTGCCATACAGGCTTTTATGGAGTGATGAAGATATTATCAATTGTGTTTCAATGCCACTCGCCTGGGCAATGCTGTTGGAAGTGATGACAAACATGTTTATTGTATTTTAGTGATCTGCATGTCTAGCAATACGCATTTGAACATTGTACTAATATGAGGTGACTGTATTGTGATTTAGAGTTTTGCACTTTGTGTAGGTACAGAAGTTTGTGTCTTAACTCTATAGGCTTTGGCCCCCTAGTGGTGGGACGCATGCGGTCCAATTTTTTATAGTGTTCATATTTCTCTTAAATTCTAAATTATAACGTTAATAAAACACGGAACTTTCGACGCAAAATTGTTAAAAACAGTCACAGCCTGCGAACACATTCGTTTATATGCTTATCAGCTCTCAGGTTACACTACAGAGCCATAAAGCAGCAGGGTGCTAATAGCCCAACCCACTTTTTTTATTTGTTTACAGCCTTCACCTCGCCGCAATCACAGGCAATAAAATGCGTATCACAAAAGCTCTTGGTACCATTTCAACACGCTGAAAAATCAAGATCCGATTCAGGAACAATTGTATATTATTGAAAAGTTGTATAAATAAACATTAGGTGTTTTTTTCCCGTGCTCACTTCAGTATGCATACAACCGATATACTTCCGGTTTTGTATAAATACATTTTATTTTCTACAAATTCTCTTGATAAACATGTTTAAGCAACCAAATACGATACCTGGTTATGCAGTTATAACCCTTTTCTGAAGAATCCTCAACGTTTTTTCGTAACCCATTTATCCATTATCCAGGAAAGTCTCAATTTCCACAGTGCGTACCCTTCGCTTTTGCGTTTGTACTACGTTACTACCGTTGCGTAAAAGCATTACTAGACTGCTACAGGAATGATCTAACGTAAAACACGTAGATTATCTTCTACGGGGGTTCCTGCCTTTTCAAACGAAGCAAAATATGTCATATTCAAGCGACTGTGAACGGCGCTGTATCCACGCGTAAAGACAGCCCATAGGGCAATCGGCTGTGCGCTCCTGACTGTCGACAGCATCATATGACGCCTGTGGCCATTTTGACTGAGTTTATCCTGGAAGGGATGGGCTGGATTGCTGTTACAATTACGTTTTCAGTCTATCCCGATGTATTTAGCAATGTGTAGCTTTTTTTGTGAGCTGAAAAAACGTCACAGACCAGTCTTTCTCTGTACGCAGACACGGGCAGCTGTATGATGCAATTGCGCTGGTGATGTCTTTGCTGCTTCAAAGTTTACGATTATTTTATACATTTATACGCGAACGTGGCAATCAACGGTGGAAAGAAGAGCGCTTATTTCACGGTTGCTCAGGTTTTGGAGGTGAAGAAGTGTCCCAGAGGCGAAGAAGTCTGTGTTCTGGCAGAGCAATGACTCTGGCATGGACCCGTGCCTGGACATGTAAGTGTTTTTAAAAATATATAATACAAATTATTATTATTATTATTGTTATTATTATCATCATAATTATCAACAGTATGGAGCGCTATTATCTAGAGTATTTTTAGTTTGGTGATAAATGGATTCTCGCAGGAGTTCGCTAGTTAGCTTCTATGGCGTCACAGGCTAAGGAGCGCCTGCTCTTTGTTTGTTTTCTAGCGTTCATTCGGAGTTTCTTTGTGCAGCAACCAACACAAGGGCTAGTTGTTGAATTTACGCATGAAACGACATCCATTCTCAGTACTTTATTTCACGGTTCAGTCAAGACATTACAGTATTATAATAATGTAATTTAGTTCGTGCAAGCTGACAAACGAATTCATAAATCCTAGTTAGCTACGATTGCTAATTATGTTGGAGCTAATATCAGACGTACTGTGGATGTAAGATTTTTTAATGTATATACGTATATATAATATATATATATATATGTGTGTGTGTGTGTGTGTATATATATATATATATATATTTTTTTTTTTATAAAATAAATTTTTTTTTCCACTTAATTGTAATACTTGCCATATGTCTTTTTGAGATAATTTGTGTTCTCATTTTTTAGTGATTCTACTTAGTAATGTACTTGAATCTGTCTTTTTCAGGGAGGACAGTGAAGACACCCCTCCCCCACCTAACACCTCTGTCGTAGGAGGTGGTAACAGACAGGTTTGCCAAATAGTGATGTATAATTCATTACTTTTGCTGTAAAAAGTCAAGTTGAAGGCTTGTTATAGATAAACCTGTTATTCTGCTGGCTTATGGGGCTCTGGTAAATCTAACTTTGAAGTACAGTGCCATTTTAAATGTAAAGCAGATTGGTTGGATAACATTAGGGTAAGTAATCCTTTTCGGAGAGGTATTTGGGCACTTTTGGGCACGCTTTGTAAGAGAATACCCTCATACACATAAACACAAAACATGTGTAGGTTAATTTTCTTCACATTCTGTATTACAAAAAATGTTTTAAAAGAAAAATAAAGTTTTCTGATGATTGACATGCCTAGACAGAAAGATATGCACATGTTTTATATTTGGCGACGTTTGGAAACGTTTCGGGACACCCGGGCCCCCGTTTTGGTAAAAATACCAATGCATAAGGAAAGCCTGTAGATATCTTTACCAAATTCTAAACCCAAGTGGACAACATATCAGTGCACTAGTGTAAGGAAGTCTGGCTTGCTCCAGTACTTTGAAGTTGAAATATTCAGTGCTAAACTGTAAAAACACAAGGCGTTTTGTACTTTTTTTTGTTTTTTTATGTGTATTATGTATAAACTGTATGTGACCATTTTTACATAAATTTATTCTGATGCAAATTTCTGAATGGTACAAGCCTCTTCTTTCATTGAAACTTTCAACCATGGATGTGCAGTGAATCGTTTTTGAGATATTGGCACTTAATTGACACTAGTAAAAACTAGGCGAAAATTGTATAAAATAGGCCAAAGTAAATAGGGTTAAAGAAAGACCTATCAAAGATGTCACGTAAGATTCTGGCTCATGCAAAAAAACTTAGGGGAGGAAAAGAGAGATTCTGATGTAAGCATTGGTTTGCACGCACACACTGTAAGTTAATAGGCTATGGTTGGTTCAGAGGCTAGTAAACTCAGAGCGCTGCTCACTTACTGATGGCTAGAACTAAAGTCCCTTCGTTCGGTCTCTGGCCAGTGCAGTCTGTAGCTTCTGCGACACGCTGGTGGTAGGCCACGCTGTTGGGCCACGTTCCCCCAACAGGTACGTTTTGTTAAAGTTTTTGGAGGAAACAATATGTAACTAAAAAGAGGAATGTATTGAGCTCTGCTATCGTGTGAAAATGTGTTCTAGCCCGGCACGCTATCCTCACAGGCATGGCACTTAGGGTTCATTCCAAGCACTTATTTTCATGAGGAAAGGATGCAAGGATCAGATACGAGCATGGAGGAAACGAGGCGACATGCATTAAGCAAATGGCACGTCCTTGCTCAATCGTTAGCATCATATTATGCTCACATGCTTAACTATAATGCTTTTAACTTATTTTTTTCACGAATAAACGGTGCTTTTGTTAGTTATAAAGAATGAGTGTCATTATGGATTAGCGCTTTATAATAAATGGAAAGGAACGGTAAAATTTAATTTGTGTACGGGTGTGGCTGTGACATGGCAGATGTGAAGAGTGGTGGATAATTTATACATGTCACGCGTTCCGAGAAAAGGCTTCCGCAAAGGCTACACTTGTGTTTCCTCACTGAAGCATCCTCCGGGAGCCTCATCGCTCCCCACTCCTCGCTCCTCCGAGGAGCATTTCGCGGTTTGGAATGTCCTTAAAGATGGCGAACCACAATCGATTTCCGGGTCAGGCGAGGACAGAGGAGAAAAGGACGGATAAAATAAGCGATTGGAAACCACCCTTACTCTCCAGTGTTCTAACCCAGGTGTGTGTAATCACCACATTTAATCACTTGCCTCTTCCAAGCAGGTGAGACCACACCCCTTTCACACAAGTGACACAAAATATCAAAGATTCTCCTTCTTCGATTGGTTTAATGGCGGTTCGCAGCCTATGAGAAAGTTATATTATTGCCACCTACTGAGCTGGAGTGTGGATCAAATCAGGCCAGGGGTCAGATCCTATTCCCCAACCCTGTTACTAAGAGGAAGTAAAACAGTGCCCTGTACACCCCCTCTAGAACCTACCCCTCCCCCCAAAATATCCCTGATGCTGTCCTCCTTACCACCACCCTCCACAATTCTATAAAATAAGCATATTTACCACATCCCATAATCACATGTTCCACAGTCTATGATACCATACACCTCCCACACATCCCATAATCACATGTTCAACAGTCTATGATACCATACACCTCCCACACATCCCATAATCACATGTTCCACAGTCTATGATACCATACACCTCCCACACATCCCATAATCACATGTTCCACAGTCTCTGGTACCATACACCTCCCACACATCCCATAATCACATGTCCCACAGTCTCTGATACCATACACCTCCCACACATCCCATAATCACATGTCCCACAGTCTATGATACCATACACCTCCCACACATCCCATAATCACATGTTCCACAGTCTATGATACGATACACCTCCCACACATCCCATAATCACATGTTCCACAGTCTATGATACCATACATCTCCCACACATCCCATAATCACATGTCCCACAGTCTCTGGTACCATACACCTCCCACACATCCCATAATCACATGTTCAACAGTCTATGATACCATACATCTCCCACACATCCCATAATCACATGTCCCACAGTCTCTGGTACCATACACCTCCCACACATCCCATAATCACATGTTCCACAGTCTATGATACCATACACCTCCCACACATCCCATAATCACATATCCCACAGTCTCTGATACCATACATCTCCCACACATCCCATAATCACATGTCCCACAGTCTCTGGTACCATACACCTCCCACACATCCCATAATCACATGTTCCACAGTCTATGATACCATACACCTCCCACACATCCCATAATCACGTCCCACAGTCTCTGGTACCATACACCTCCCACACATCCCATAATCACATGTCCCACAGTCTCTGATACCATACACCTCCCACACATCCCATAATCACATGTCCCACAGTCTATGATACCATACACCTCCCACACATCCCATAATCACATGTCCCACAGTCTCTGGTACCATACACCTCCCACACATCCCATAATCACATGTCCCACAGTCTATGATACGATACACCTCCCACACATCCCATAATCACATGTCCCACAGTCTATGATACCATACACCTCCCACACATCCCATAATCACATGTCCCACAGTCTCTGGTACCATACACCTCCCACACATCCCATAATCACATGTTCCACAGTCTATGATACCATACATCTCCCACACATCCCATAATCACATGTTCCACAGTCTATGATACCATACACCTCCCACACATCCCATAATCACATGTCCCACAGTCTCTGGTACCATACACCTCCCACACATCCCATAATCACATGTTCCACAGTCTATGATACCATACATCTCCCACACATCCCATAATCACATGTTCCACAGTCTATGATACCATACACCTCCCACACATCCCATAATCACGTCCCACAGTCTCTGGTACCATACACCTCCCACACATCCCATAATCACATGTCCCACAGTCTATGATACCATACACCTCCCACACATCCCATAATCACATGTCCCACAGTCTCTGATACCATACACCTCCCACACATCCCATAATCACATGTCCCACAGTCTATGATACCATACACCTCCCACACATCCCATAATCACATTTCCCACAGTCTCTGATACTATACACCACCCACACATCCCATAATCACATGTCCCACAGTCTCTGGTACCATACACCTCCCACACATCCCATAATCACATATCCCACAGTCTCTGATACCATACATCTCCCACACATCCCATAATCACATGTCCCACAGTCTCTGGTACCATACATCTCCCACACATCCCATAATCACATGTTCCACAGTCTATGATACCATACACCTCCCACACATCCCATAATCACGTCCCACAGTCTCTGGTACCATACACCTTCCACACATCCCATAATCACATGTTCCACAGTCTATGATACCATACACCTCCCACACATCCCATAATCACGTCCCACAGTCTCTGGTACCATACACCTCCCACACATCCCATAATCACATGTTCCACAGTCTATGATACCATACACCTCCCACACATCCCATAATCACATGTCCCCACAGTCTCTGGTACCGTACACCTCCCACACATCCCATAATCACATGTTCCACAGTCTATGATACCATACATCTCCCACACATCCCATAATCACATGTTCCACAGTCTATGATACCATACACCTCCCACACATCCCATAATCACGTCCCACAGTCTCTGGTACCATACACCTCCCACACATCCCATAATCACATGTGCCACAGTCTCTGATACCATACACCTCCCACACATCCCATAATCACATGTCCCACAGTCTCTGGTACCGTACACCTCCCACACATCCCATAATCACATGTTCCACAGTCTATGATACCATACATCTCCCACACATCCCATAATCACATGTTCCACAGTCTATGATACCATACACCTCCCACACATCCCATAATCACGTCCCACAGTCTCTGGTACCATACACCTCCCACACATCCCATAATCACATGTCCCACAGTCTCTGATACCATACACCTCCCACACATCCCATAATCACATGTCCCACAGTCTCTGATACCATACACATCCCACACATCCCATAATCACATGTCCCACAGTCTCTGGTACCATACACCTCCCACACATCCCATAATCACATGTTCCACAGTCTATGATACCATACACCTCCCACACATCCCATAATCACATGTCCCACAGTCTATGATACCATACACCTCCCACACATCCCATAATCACATATCCCACAGTCTCTGATACTATACACCACCCACACATCCCATAATCACATGTCCCACAGTCTCTGGTACCATACACCTCCCACACATCCCATAATCACATATCCCACAGTCTCTGATACCATACATCTCCCACACATCCCATAATCACATGTCCCACAGTCTCTGGTACCATACACCTCCCACACATCCCATAATCACATGTTCCACAGTCTATGATACCATACACCTCCCACACATCCCATAATCACGTCCCACAGTCTCTGGTACCATACACCTCCCACACATCCCATAATCACATGTTCCACAGTCTATGATATCATACACCTCCCACACATCCCATAATCACATGTTCCACAGTCTATGATACCATACACCTCCCACACATCCCATAATCACGTCCCACAGTCTCTGGTACCATACACCTCCCACACATCCCATAATCACATGTCCCACAGTCTATGATACCATACACCTCCCACACATCCCATAATCACATATCCCCAGCATGTAAGCAGACACACATTGGAGTTCCGGCTCTGAGCATCGGCTCATGTTGGTTGATCTGACCGTACTGGACAAACAGGCATGTGCTGAGTTGTATAATCGCATGTATGCACTAATGTTTTTATCTTTCCTTCTTGGACTCTCTAAATGTGCTTTTTACAGCTACACTTTAATTGGTTTCTTTAAAAAGTTTAAATGTTGCTTCATCAGACTCAAATCCCCAAGTCTATCACTTGCCTCTTCCTAGCAGGTGAGACCACACCCATTTCACACAAGTCACATGAACCAGCCAAGATTCAATTAGTAATATGATTTTAATACCGCCTATTCTACTCGCCATATTATTTTAAGTATTCTATTTCCAAAGCTCGCTTGCTACACTGGATGTCATGCAAACCACACTTCTGCCTTGATTTTGGCTTAGTGTTCTAATCCATTCCACTGATGTGCAGCAGATCCAGGTTCAAACCTACAGGAAAACCCATTTCTTTGAGAGAAACCAAACATACCTGCTCAATAGACAAGTAGTGACTTTTCAAAATGTATTGAATTGTGGTTACAGTCCAGTAGGGCTGTCAACATTGGCCAAAAATCATATTTGAATATTCCTTCTGAAAAAACACATAAGTTTGAATATATTCGAATATCTATTACAATTTTAAAATGTTACAATTTGATTACATTCGAGATGGCTTTTTGTACATACACACTTTTATAATGTTTTTGTTTGAATAAAATGAAGGCACACAATTTCGAGAAATGTTACTAAAAAGAATTTAGATCCTGAGGGATCATTTAAAATAAAGTGCTATTAAAAACAGAAAAGTACCATCTTTGACCTTTTGGAGAGTGAACTGTGATCAGCATAGTTTTAACATTTAACGTAGCATAGTTTTAACATTTAACGTTTAACGTAGGCCATCTGTAGCTTACATAGCTTACATACAACTTTGTCTCGAGGTTCCACGATTTTGCCGTTCACTGACCAAAAACCGAAGTACTTCCAAACGGGGCTTTTTAGATTGCTCGGAGTGCTAATCACTCTCTCCGCGGCCGAGCTGGTTTCCGAACTCTCTTCCATGCTGCTGCTGTTTATTTATTTATTGGCTCTTTTCAGCTCGACGAATATGCCTACATTTGATTTTCAATCTGCTATTAAATGAAAGTGCCGTGTCCGTCCAGTACAAGCATGGCAATGACCCGTATGCAGCGTCTTCCGTTTTCAACAGAGGAGACGCTAAAATGAGATTTATTTTTGGTTTAACACAACCCAAGTTGAAAGGAAGACAGACACTTTTATTTGCGATAAAGAGAAGCTGCATTTTATTTTTTCGAATGTTAATTTTCAGAATCGAACGTCTTTTTTTTTTTACAATTCGAATAGCATTCAAATATCGAACCATCGTATGACAGCCCTACAGTCCAGTAACAGAAGCAACCACTCA
>CM056379.1:6401034-6444902 GCA_029718625.1 Synaphobranchus kaupii
AACCACTCAGCAGATACTGCATAACTTGTTCTGTTTTTTATACTGGATTTCATTTACACTACTGTAGATGAACATCATTGCTTCAACTGTGCAGATTTTAGCCCCATCCTGATCTACTCATATTGAGCCCATACATAATCCCATACAGAATATGAAATAAGTGCTACTATGTCACAGGAGTTCAATACATCACACAATAGTAAATCATAACAGCAAAACATTCAATATTTGTAGAACTCAGGTTTAATCAGTGAAGATCATTGTCTGTAAATACAGAACATTACAGCAACAGGTTCAAATTAAATAAACATGACACAATAAATAAGGAAACTGAATCCATTAATGTTTAGAGTAATGAAAGGAAATAAGTGCACTGCAGTGATCAGTCTGAATTCTCCCCATCAGCTGTATTTGCCCACAGAATTGTGCACATTGGACCCCTTATGTAAAATGAGTCAAAGCTGTAAAAACTAATAAAATGCAGGTAAATACACTTTAATTGGTTTCTTTAAAAAGTTTAAATGTTGCTTCATCAGACTCAAATCCCCAAGTCTATCACTTGCCTCTTCCTAGCAGGTGAGACCACACCCCTTTCACACAAGTCACATGAACCAGCCAAGATTCAATTAGTAATATGATTTTAATACCGCCTATTCTACTCGCCATATTATTTTAAGTATTCTATTTCCAAAGCTCGCTTGCTACACTGGATGTCATGCAAACCACACTTCTGCCTTGATTTTGGCTTAGTGTTCTAATCCATTCCACTGATGTGCAGCAGATCCAGGTTCAAACCTACAGGAAAACCCATTTCTTTGAGAGAAACCAAACATACCTGCTCAATAGACAAGTAGTCTATATATATATAATAATTAGATGAACCTGAACCTGCTAAAATATCTTATTCTTATATACAGGGTTTAATCTGTACTGAGGTTAATATTGGGTACAGCTGAAATTGCGGTTGTATAAAGGCTGGGTTATATTTTTATATTTTGGTCATGGTAAGGTATTGGCCAAGGACGTTTGTGTGTACATGCGAATGTGTCTAAATGTGTGTGTGTGAGTGCGTGTGTCTGTAGGTCTGAGTGTGTGTAAAAGTGTGTGTCTGTGGGTGTAAGTGTGTATGAGAGAGTGTGTATGAGAGAGTGTGTGTGTGGATGTGAGTGTCTGTGTGTGTTTGGTTGTTTGAGAGAGAGAGTGTGCGTGTGTGTGTGTGTGTGAGCAGGAGGGTCAGTGTGTTAGAGACACTGGATTGCCGGCTGGACAGTCCACACACATTCCTACCCTGTACACACACACTCTTCTACATCATCATCACACACTCCTACCCTGTACACACACACTCTTCTACATCATCATCACACACTCCTACCCTGTACACACACACTGTTCTACATCATCATCATCACACACTCCTACCCTGTACACACACACTCTACTACATCATCATCACACACTCCTACCCTGTACACACACACTCTTCTACATCATCATCACACACTCCTACCCTGTACACACACACTCTTCTACATCATCATCACACACTCCTACCCTGTACACACACACTCTTCTACATCATCATCACACACTCCTACCCTGTACACACACACACACTCTTCTACATCATCATCACACACTCCTACCCTGTACACACACACTCTTCTACATCATCATCATCACACACTCCTACCCTGTACACACACACTCTTCTACCATCAGCACATGCTCCTGCTCTGAGGTGGGGGGGGGGCAGGTATATGTGTTTGGTTCATATTGTGCCAGGCAGAGTATGACAGTGTGTGTGTGTGTGTGTTTGTGTACGCGTACGTACGCGAGTGTGCCCGTGTGTTTGAGTGTGTGTGACTCTACTCCAGTTGGCAGAAGGACAATGAGGAATCAAGCACTCTAAATCCAGCACAGAGGGGTGTGTGTTCAGTGAAGTGTGTGTGTGTGTGTGTGTGTGTGTGTGTGTGTGTGAGAGAGTATGTATGTTAGTGTGTGTGACTCTACTCCAGTTGGCAGAGGTACACTGAGGAGTCACGCACATAAAATCCAGCACAGAGGGGTGTGTGTTCAGTGAAGTGTGTGTGAAATCTGTGCAGGAGGGTCAGTGTGTCAGAGTCAGAGATGCTGTAGAAGGACAGAGTGCCGGCCGGACGGTCCACACACACTCCTACCCTGTACACACACACTCTTCTACCATCAGTACGTGCTCCTGCTCTGCGGTAGGGGGAGGGGGGCGCAGGTATGGGTGTGTGGTGGTCATTGTGCCAGACAGAGTAACTATGACCATCACACTCCAGAGTCCAGGAGGTTTTATTGAATCCAAACCAACAGTCAGGAGCCTCTCCTTTATTCTCTCCTTTATATGTCACTGCTATATAAACCCCTCCCCCCTGAGACACACTGAACTCAGCCTCCCAGTAACAGCGCTCACACACACTCTCTCTGCACACAACCTGGGGTACAGACTCAAATCTCTCTGGATGATCAGGATATGGCTCCTCTCTCCCCGGTGTGTATGTCACCTTCCTGTTCCCCTCAGACAGAGACAGGTCTCTGTGCACTGTGTTTGGATCCAGTGTGAACCGACAGCCGTCTGCACACCAGAGACATTAATGAGATTAATTATCATTATTAATATTCACCTCATTATGTGTGTGAGAGAGAACGAGCTGTGATAGTACCTGTGTGTGTTTGTGTACATGTGTGTTTCTGTTTGTGTGTCTGTATGTGTGTAAGAGAGACTTTTTTTTGTAAACACACACACACACACACACACACACACACACACACACACACACACACACACCAGAGTGTGTATCTATGGAAAGTGTTCTGTGTCGATACACACTCACATTTCCTGGGTCCTGGTTTGGTCCTGTTCTCTCCTCCATGGTCCACACTGTAGGAACAGCAGGAGAGAGAGAGAGAATGAGCGAGGGAGAGAGAGAAAAAGAGTGAGAGAGCATGCAGAGAGAGACTGTGTGTGTCTATGTGTGCGCGCGCATTTGTGTGTGTGTGTGTGTGTGTGTGTGCGCGCACGCAGTTGTGTGTGTGTGTGTGTGTGTGTGCGCATGTGTGGTGCAGTGTGGAAACTCTCTGTCCTTACAGCAGTGTGAGTGTGTGTGTGTGTGTGTGTGTGTGTGTGAGGTGCAGTGTGGAAACTGTCCTTACAGCAGCGTGTGTGTGTGTGTGTGTGTGTGTGTGTGAGAGAGAGGTTTAGTGTGGAAACTCTCTGTACTTACAGCAGTGTGAGTGTGTGTGTGTGTGTGTGTGTGTGTGTGTGCGAGGTGCAGTGTGGAAACTCTGTCCATACAGCAGCGTCTGTGTGTGTGTGTGTGTGTGAGGTGCAGTGTGGAAACTCTCTGTACTTACAGCAGTGTGAGTGTGTCCAGTTTAGCAGCAGACAGCGCTCTCACTCCTGAGTCTCCTGGGTGATTGTATCTCAGGTCCAGCTCCCTCAGGTGTGAGGGGTTTGAACACAGAGCTGAAGCCAGAGAATCACAGCCTGTGTGTGTGACTCTACAGCCTGACAGCCTGCCGAGAGAAGGACACACACACATTACAGCATATTAACATAAGGTAACAGGGCTGTGTGTGTCAAATACATAGCAGTGTGTTACACACCTTATACAGCTGAATATAAAATAACAGGGCTGTGTGTGTGTCAAATACGTAGCAGTGTGTTACACACCTTACAGCACATTAATATAAACTAACAGGGTTGTGTGTGTCAAATACATAGCAGTGTGTTACACACCTTATATAGCTGAATATAAAATAATAACAAGGATGTGTGTACCAAACACATAGCAGTATGTTACACACCTTCTACGGCTCAATATAAAATAACAAGGCTGTGTATATCAAACACATAGCAGTGTGTTATACAAAAATATTTAAAAAATGTAATGTGACATCAATTTGACCTTTAAAATGTGGCGTAGTGTCTTATTCTACCAAGAGGAGGAAGAGGAACATGCTCTTAGTTCTGTGGAGTGTATACAACTCTTTTGTCTGTTTTCACATTAGAAACATTGACATTAGTGTTATATTTAGTCACATTGGAACCCTTTTTGATTGAAGGGGTTTGTGTTTGTACTCACCCCAGTGTCTGCAGTTTACAGTGTGGGTCCTCCAGTCCAGCAGAGAGCGCTCTCACTCCTGAATCCTGCAGCTCATTGTCTCTGAGCTCCAGATCTCTCAGCTCTGAGTGAGGAAAATGCAGGACTGAGGCCAGAACATCACAGCAGCCCTCTGTGAGATTACACCAACCCAGCCTGTGGAGAGACCACACGCACGCACACACACACACACACACACACACACACACACACACACACACACACACACACACACACACACACACACACACACACACACACACAGACACACAGACACACACAGACACACACAGACACACACACACGCAGACACGCAGACACACACAGACACACACACGCAGACACACAATTGAAATGCACTGCTGATTGTAATTTCCTATTTGCTCATGCTGATCCTGGGATGTACACACCAAAACAGGGAGAGGTTGTGTAAATTAGGTTCATAAAGTATTCCCACTAATCCACAAAAGTCTAAGGCTATGGTAACACTCGTCACTTCTATGTGACTTCTAACATCCAATATCGCTCGGCTGCATGTAGTCTGGACGTAATCGGACCTCTCAAAAAGAATTCACCGGAAAAACATCAATAATCAGTCCCATGTTTTACTCCAGTTCTCTCAGTCCCAGGGTTCTGTACACTTAGAGAATGGAGTAGAGGACATCAAACACCTCATGGACTATATACTGTATGTCCCACTGATGCATTATGTAAATATACTCAGTCCCAGGGTTCTGTACACTTAGAGAATGGAGTAGTATGTAGTATATACTCTATATACAGTGGCTTCAGAAAGCATTCAGATGCCTTCACTTTTTGCATACTTTATTGTGTCGTAGATTTAATTTTAAATGGATAAAATTACCATTTTTTGCCCATAAATCAACACTCAATAACCCATAATGACAAAGTGAAAACATGTTAGTAGAAATTTTTGCTAATTTATTAAAAATCATAAACTGAAATCTTTAATTTACATAAGTATTCATACCATTTGCTTTAACGTATTTCTACAGTATCATATTTAATATTTGGTCACATATCTTTTGCATGCTGTTACTTCCTGAAGTCTGTCACCCATCAACATCAAAAGACTCTCGATATCTTATTTTCAGGTACTCTTACAAGCGATACTATAACCTCTCTGCATTTGAATGGATCTCTATGGGAATTTGGGGTGGGACTAGATTAAGCTGTAAATTACACTGGAACAGTATGGAACACATGGTTGGCTAAATGGCTGTAAGTCATCAAGGGTCGAGTAGATGTGGATCACTTTAAGGGTTTCTTCTCCTGACTTTTATTCCCCATAGAGTTCTATAGGAAAATGAGTCAGGAGAAATAACGCTTGCAGTGATCCATCCACATCTACTCCATATCTGGCAATGCCTTCCAGGTGTGTAATCACCTAATTTAATCACTTGCCTCTTCCTAGCAGGTCAGACCACACCCCTTTCAAACAAGTCACATGAACCAGCCAAGATTCAATTAGTGATATGATTTTCCTATCGCTTGCTACACCACTAACGTAGTCATTCCATCTGTGGGAGATGGTCAATACCTCCAAGCAAGGTAGGCTAATATTGGAATGGCAGGTATGCCATCCGCCAAGTTACGGCTCAGTGGGGCACGCCCCATACCGATACAGCACCGAGAGTTACTGACCTCATGTAACCACACAGAATTCAGATACAACTTCACACATCCACACAATAAAGCCACAAACTTGGTTTATTTTTGCATTTTATTCTCCTTTTTCTTGCCGATTTCATCATCACAAACGCTCCAGGCCCACAAAGAATCCTATTGGAGATTTAGCTACATCTGCCAATAACAACATCTAATCAAAGTAATCTGATCAAAAAATAGCCAACTGCAGGATGAAGATACACAGGCAAAATGAACGATGTACACATGTAATGCTTTTGACATATAAGGATGCGAACATGTGATGCTATTTCAGCCAATAGAACATGTCTTTCAAAACTTTGTCACCGCCATCTTTGTTTTGTGTGGAAGCTAGCTTGCTTGCTAATTAATAATTGGCAAAACATTAAAACTATTGCTTTTAGAGCTGTATAATCTTTGTGGAAATTTACATTTCCAAAATGCATTACTATCATTTCACATGCAAACCCCACATAATATCGTTTCATGACTCAGATAGCTACATGACTACAAGGTAGGCCATAAAACCTCAGACTCAATTTGTAACTGTAACCCCAGACAGCACACTGAGCACACACCAACGTAGGCGCTCCGTCTGTGGGAGATAGTCGCTACCTCTAAGAGACGTGACCATCTCCTGCGGACGGACAGCAACAGAGTGCCTACGTCAGCCCTTTATAGCTGTACTGTCTGGAATGTTACTCTTTAACCAAAACCAGGTGTAGCCATCTACATAGCCACAGGTTTGTTTCATTCATACAGCTGGCTAGCTACCTAGCTACACAGCTTCGTTAAACCAGCTGCATGGCTACCTAGCTACACAGCTTCATTAAACCAGCTGCTTGGCTAGCTAGAAACTCCCTTGTCCTCTTGAAATGGCGAGCTGGCTAGCATATGAAGTAAGCAATTAGCAAGAATATGATCATCAGATCACACATACGTACAGTGGGCTATCTTGCCTTCTTTCAACTTTATTATCCCGGCTTTAAAAGAGGCCGGCGATTATTTGAGACCTTTTCAGGCATTAATTGGAAGGTATGTGTGTTTGCATGTATGCACTGTATGTGTGTACGCATGTCTCTCTCTAGATTTAATTATGGTTCACAAATGTATATGCATTATTATTATCAGTAACTCATAACAAACACAGTACAAAAACAAATGATATCTCAACAAAAAATGTCTTCAACATAAAAAAAAATCCCAAGTTACATACGCATTCAAAATATGATCTATAAGTAATAGAGGCCTGCCGTTAAAGTATTGATATCAAAATGAGGCAAGTTACAACAAACAATATAGGCTATGTTAGCTCACACAAATTAGACTAGCTCTATTCCAAAGCAATGCTACCCAATCTTTCCTAAATTATTTAATGTAACTTGGCCCTGCGTTTTTTTTATCTTGACAACTGAAGAAAATTACGGCTGTTTACATATCGATATGATTTATCAATATGACGTGAAAGGCAATTTATCGTCTGTATCGATATTTTAGCACACCAGTCTTACAAAGTCCCTTATTTACTGTCAGCTGGGCTGCTAGTTCTCCTGGGGGGGGGGGGGGGGGGGGGGGGTATAATTACCATGCAGCACCCCCTGTCCCTGTAGGAGGGGGGTCTGGTAGTGATGGCGGTAGGTACTACAGTTCTGCTCAGGTCAGACCTTATTTTGTCAAATATAAAATAGTGTAGAATGTGGGAGATGTTCTCGGGATGGTATTTAAGGGAACAAATGACTTAATAATCCAGGTACCATAATCATTTCATATGAGAATTTTGGGGTATGCATCACAATTTATTTGTGTGTTATTTATCTGACAATCTGTTTGGTTTTATTTCCTTTATTTTCTTCTAGCATAGTATCCAATATTTTGTCTTGTAAATAATATGATTGTCTGTTAAAGCTGTTTATTCCTGGTTATTGGTGACTCTCATATTGAGTCATGTGATTGTTTCTCTTACAACGCGTCAAAAGTACCTGGCTCACTAACACAACATTCAGGTTACAGCTTTTGAAATGAATGGAGTCAGTACATTTGTTTTCCTCCCTGTGACAAAATTCAAACCCTGAACAGCAATAATTATTAATTCTATTTTGTTAAGGTCACACAGTACACAGCACTACTCACCCCAGTCTCTGTAGTTTACAGTATGGACTCATCAGTGCAGCACAGAGCAGCTTCACTCCTGAATCCCCCAGGTTATTGTAGCTGAGGTCCAGATCTCTCAGGGGTGAGTTTGATGACTGGAGAGCTGAGGCCACAATATCACAGGACTTATCTGTGAGGTCACAGCTGTTCAGTCTGCAAAGAAGAGTTAATATATTATAGTATAATAATATTAGGTACTGTATATACAAAATATGTAATATTTGAAATGTAACAATTAGAGTGTTCAGTGATGAAGAGTGAAATTGAGGATTTTAAGGATGACGATGCTCTGAGGAAGATGTCTGTGCTACACTCTCCAACTGCAACACTTTGGACCTGAGAATTAGACATCCTGCTGGACTGAACTCTTACAGTTCTACTGATGTAATTCTGACCCAAATGGCGCCTTTTCTTATACTGTAAGTTCTCTGAATTGGGGCTAAGGGCCCATCTACCTTTTTTATGATCTTTTCTCTGGGTTAACCCTCCCATCCCATCCCAGAAGTGCAGCTGCCATCTTTCAGAGTGGACAGTGGGTTAGTTTGCAATGCTGTGGGGACGTTTGGCACAGCTACCACCAAAAGTGAAGATGTAAAAGATAACACACATCTCTTAGAGTGGCCAGTTAGTTATCCTCTGATTCTTTACTTTTGGTTTTAACTGTGACAAACTTCCCACAGCACTGCAAGCTAACACACATGTAAAGGTAGATTCCCTTTATAAACAGGAAGTAAAACACATTACTCATATATATGTATGGATGTGATAAAAAAAATGTATAATAGGAGATGAAGTAAATGGAATTGAAGGAATCTGTATGTAGGGTAGAAAATAACAAGGACCATCACTGTAGACCAGGGGTGTCCAATCTTATCCGGAAAGGGCCGGTGTGGGTGCAGGTTTTTGTTTTAGCCCAGCACTACAACACCTGATTCAACTAATTAACTAATCATGCTCTTCAATCAAGACCTTGATAAGTAGAATCAGGTGTCATAGTGCTGGGCTAGAACAAAAGCCTACACCCACACCGGCCCTTTTCGGGTAAGATTGGACACCCCTGCTGTAGACCCTTGCAGGAAGATATGCAACATTAAAGAAGTTTAGAAGACGCTCTTATCCAGAGCGACATACACAACTTTTTTTAGCATCCATTTATACAGCTGGATATATACTGAAGTGATTCAGGTTAAGTACCTTGTCCCACCTCGGAATGAAACCTGCAACCTTTCGATTTCAAGTCCAGTTCCTTACCCATTATACTACACTGCCGCCCCTATAGCGCATCTACCACCCATTATACTACACTGCCGCCCCTATAGCGCATCTACCACCCATTATACTACACTGCCGCCCCTATAGCTCATCTACCACCCATTATACTACACTGCCGCCCCTATAGCTCATCTACCACCCATTATACTACACTGCCGCCCCTATAGCTCATCTACCACCCATTATACTACACTGCCGCCCCCTATAGCTCATCTACCACCCATTATACTACACTGCCGCCCCTATAGCTCATCTACCACCCATTATACTACACTGCCGCCCCTATAGCTCATCTACCACCCATTATACTACACTGCCGCCCCTATAGCTCATCTACCACCCATTATACTACACTGCCGCCCCTATAGTTCATCTACCACCCATTATACTACACTGCCGCCCCTATAGCGCATCTACCACCCATTATACTACACTGCCGCCCCTATAGTTCATCTACCACCCATTATACTACACTGCCGCCCATAGGCGGCGAATGTATAAGGCTTGGAGAGGCTTAGCCTCCCCAAATGCCTAATAAATTAATTAAATACATTAAAATTGGCCGAGTATTCATTGACGAACGGACTTTTGGGTCTGGCCGATAGAGCCAACAAGCACAGCAAACAACCAACAGCGCAGCGCTGCGCTTGTTACAATGTAACAAATGTATCATTTTGATCCAACCGTAGCACGTGCCACCAGCCCCCTGCGGTGACGTGCCGTCTAGATCTCTGAAATACAATAAAATGTAATCTTGTCTATACATGAGTGTGTATGTGATTTGCTACTTTTCGCCAATGCATAGGCTACCCTACAAATTGCACATCTAGCAATAACGAAACTGAAATAGGCTAAGGCGTATCTACCAATCTGTCTGCACAAATCAATGCATGCATAGGCTATAATAAACAAACGTTAAATGCAAGATGCATGATTTCCACTTTGCCCTGTACCTCGGAAACTAATGGGTGCATTATACAGCCAGCAGTTGGATGCGCGTTGTGTGTGTGTGTGTGTGTGTGCGCGTGTGTGCGTTGGGAAGGGGGAGGGGGGTTGTGGGTGTGTTTGGCAGTGCAGTCAAACGATCGTTCCTGTTTTTTTTGCTTAGACTACGAGCAGGCCTAGCTACTACTAGCGACAATGATCTTGTGATCTGTGTGTTTTATGGCTGATTGTCAGTTTTGAGTTGGTGTAACTAGGCTACTTTTGATTGATCACTCACTGATGTGGTTGGTCTAAAATGGAATGTTGCATATCATAAGCAGACCGTTCTCACTCAGCATTTGATGGCAGTTGTTCAGTCGCAGTCTGTCCGTAATCTGTGATGTGTGTGTGTTGATGTAATGGACTACTCTCAGTGTGTAAATCAATGGAATAACTGAATCATTGTAAATTCCAATGTTTAACATAATCTGTTTATTAACTGAAGTACTTTAGATCGCCTTATAGGTTGCTATTATATTTGTGTATATTTGATCGTTTCTATATGCCCTAATTTATACCAGTTTCAAGGCAGAAAACCCACTACACTTCCGCGACGCTCCTAGGCCTCTCAATAGAGGGAAAGTGATACATTTCGGATACAAATGTAGCAGCGCCACGTCCACGCTCGCATTCCAAAACTGCAACATTGTATCGCTCTACCAATTCAAGCGCAAAATTATCACTGAAACTCTCCTTGCAAGCGACTCACTGTCATGCTAAATCATAGTTTTCTGAGCACTTTTTCCAGCACATAGACTACTCACAAAAAGTTAGGGATATTTGGCTTTCGGGTGAAATTTATGGAAAATGTAAGTTCACGCTACAGTGATATTATACGTATCATGAAAGTAGGGCATTTAAGTAGAAGCATGCAATGGTGATTTCCTCATCTCAAACAATTTATTGAAACAAAAGCCAACAACAGTGGTGGGTATACCACAACAAAAATGTCAATGTCTCAATAACTTGTCATGTGCCCTTGAGCATCAATTACAGCTTGACAACGACGTCTCATGCTGTTCACAAGTCGACTTATTGTCTGCTGAGGCATGGCATCCCACTCTTCTTGAAGGGCGGCCCTCAGGTCATTGAGGTTCTGGGGTACAGAGTTACGAGCCTCTACACGGTGAGTCAGCTGATCCCATAGGTTTTCTATGGGATTCAGGTCTGGAGAAAGTGCAGGCCACTCCATTTGAGGTACCCCAGTCTCCAGCAGCCTTTCCCTAATGATGCGACCTCGATGAGCTGGAGCATTGTTGTCCATGAAGATGAAATTAGGCCTGTGTTGTTCATGCAGGGGCACAATGACTGGATTAATGATGTTATTCAGGTAGTATGGGCTTGTCACTGTACCATTCACAAAGTGTAGGGCAGTTCTGTATTGACTAGACACACCTGCCCACACTGTAACACCGCCACCACCAAAGGGTCGTCTGGTGACAACAGTGGCTGATGCATAGCGCTCTCCTTGACGTCTCCAACATCGTTGGCGGCCATCATTTCTGCTCAACGTGAATCGACTTTCATCAGAGAACAGCACTGAGGCCCACTGGTCCCTCGTCCAGCGTAAATGCTCCCTGGCCCATGCAAGACGATGACGCCTGTGCCTGGTGGTATGGTCAGGTACCCTTGCAGGTTGTCTAGCACGCAGACCACGCTGATGTAAACGGTTTCGAATGGTCTGACGTGACACTTGGGTGCCTCTCACCTCCCTTAAATGTGCCTGGAGTTGAGTGGCATTCATCATCCGGTTCCGCAGGGCACTGTTCACAATGAAGCGGTCATCAGTGTGGGATGTGGCCAAAGGACGTCCACTTCTATGCCTTTCTGTGACTCTTCCAGTCTCTCTGTATCTCTGTTGCAACCTGCTGATGACACTCTGTGACACTCTAAGCTCAGTGGCCACTTCCCTCTGAGAACATCCTGTTTGAAGCCTCGCAATGGCGAGGTACTGTTGATCAATTGTTAGGTGTCGTCTTGGTCTCATGATGTCAAAATGTGAACAGCATGATGAAGAGGACTGTTTAAATACCAATTCTAATTGAACCAGGAAATTTATTGGTCGATTCATGGATCAAACACCTGTTGTGAATTTTGCCGTTCAGCTCCTTGTTAGAGAACAGCAAGTTCTGCAAAAAGTACTGAAACATTGAATAGTTGGACATGTGCATTCAAAAGTTTAGAGAAGGTCAAATTAATTTCACCTGTAAAGGTTATAGTGCATTTTAGGTTCATCCTGAAATTTCACCCGAAAGCCGAATATCCCTAACTTTTTGTGAGTAGTGTACCTACAGCGTCAGCATGAAGTGCTGTAATTTTATGACACATGAACCCGCGATAAAAAAAAAATTTTAAATCCCGTCTCACTGGCCCCCCTCTCACGCAGTTTCCCTTTAAAAAGTAATTAGAATTCACTTATTTCAAAGCTGTCCTGAAAAAAAATCGCTGAAACGGAAGGAGGAGCACAGCCCCCCCATAACGTCCTAGCCTTCCCTAACAAAAAAATCACCCGCCGCCTATGCTGCCGCCCCTATAGCGCATCTACCACCCATTATACTACACTGCTGCCCCTATAGCTCATCTACTACCCATTATACTACACTGCCGCCCCTATAGCGCATCTACCACCCATTATACTACACTGCCGCCCCTATAGCTCATCTACCACCCATTATACTACACTGCCGCCCCTATAGCGCATCTACCACCCATTATACTACACTGCCGCCCCTATAGCTCATCTACCACCCATTATACTACACTGCCGCCCCTATAGCTCATCTACCACCCATTATACTACACTGCCGCCCCTATAGCTCATCTACCACCCATTATACTACACTGCCGCCCCTATAGCTCATCTACCACCCATTATACTACACTGCCGCCCCTATAGCTCATCTACCACCCATTATACTACACTGCCGCCCCTATAGCTCATCTACCACCCATTATACTACACTGCCGCCCCTATAGCTAATCTACCACCCATTATACTACACTGCCGCCCCTATAGCTCATCTCCCACCCATTATACTACACTGCCGCCCCTATAGCGCATCTACCACCCATTATACTACACTGCCGCCCCTATAGCGCATCTACCACCCATTATACTACACTGCCGCCCCTATAGCGCATCTACCACCCATTATACTACACTGCCGCCCCTATAGCGCATCTACCACCCATTATACTACACTGCCGCCCCTATAGCGCATCTACCACCCATTATACTACACTGCCGCATTGTATACAGAAATGATAGATTCAATCATAAGGACACACCAGTCTTACAAAGTCCCTTATTTACTGTCAGCTGGGCTGCTAGTTCTCCTGGGGGGGGGGGGGGTATAATTACCATGCAGCACCCCTGTCCCTGTAGGAGGGGGGTCTGTTGGTAATGGCAGTAGGTACTACAGTTCTGCTTAGGTCAGACCTTATTGATTGATTGATTGATTGATAGTTTATTTGATAAATTAAAATACAATACACAAATATGCATATGGTACTTTATCAGGATATCGCTATAAAGCCACATGACTTGTTTCTGTCCTGAAGACTTGGCTAGGAGGCAGGCTGGAAAAAGGTGTGGCACGTAGGCTACTCGTTACATTATAAAATCACACATATACAACACATTTGAAACATTAAGTCACAACCCTAACCCTAAAATAGTAAAGTCCCTAATATATTACTCAGGAGCCAATTTTTATTTTGTCAAATGTAAAATAGTGCAGAATGTGGGAGATGTTCTCAGGATGTTCTCAGAATGTTCTTGCTGCCCATCGTTTCATATAAGCACAGTAGCACACCCCAGTGAATACGCTTATATACAAACTCATATAAGCACAGTAGCACACCCCAGTGAATACACTTATATACAAACTCATATAAGCACAGTAGCACACCCCAGTGAATACGCTTATATACAAACTCATATAAGCACAGTAGCACACCCCAGTGAATACGCTTATATACAAACTCATATAAGCACAGTAGCACACCCCAGTGAATACGCTTATATACAAACTCATATAAGCACAGTAGCATACCCCAGTGAATACGCTTATATACAAACTCATATAAGCACAGCAGCACACCCCAGTGAATACGCTTATATACAAACTCATATAAGCACAGTAGCACACCCCAGTGAATACGCTTATATACAAACTCATATAAGCACAGTAGCACACCCCAGTGAATACGCTTATATACAAACTCATATAAGCACAGTAGCACACCCCAGTGAATACGCTTATATACAAACTCATATAAGCACAGTAGCACACCCCAATCAATACGCTTATATACAAACTCATATAAGCACAGTAGCACACTCCAGTGAATATGCTTATATACAAACTCATATAAGCACAGTAGCACACCCCAGTGAATACGCTTATATACAAACTCATATAAGCACAGTAGCACACCCCAATCAATACGCTTATATACAAACTCATATAAGCACAGTAGCACACTCCAGTGAATATGCTTATATACAAACTCATATAAGCACAGTAGCACATCCCAGTGAATACGCTTATATACAAACTCTTATTCACACATATAAGCATGCCCCAGTCAATATGCTTATATACAGACAAGTATTCACAAACATTCAGGTTACAGTTTTTGAAAATGAACAGGGTCAGTAAATTTGTTTTTCTCCCTTCAGTAATTCAATTTAGTCCAGGTCACACAGTACACAGCACTACTCACCCCAGTCTCTGTAGTTTACAGTTTGGCCTCATCAGTCCAACACAGAGCAGCTTCACTCCTGAATCTCCCAGGTTATTGTAGCTGAGCTCCAGATCTCTCAGGGGTGAGTTTGATAACTGGAGAGCTGAGGCCACAATATCACAGGACTTATCTGTGAGGTCACAGCTGTTCAGTCTGCAAAAGAAGAGATAAAGGCTATAGATACAGCATTTCACCCCCTAGTGTCTCATATGGAGATTGCCTTTCATAACAGAGACGGTGAAAAGCACAGGGCGTTCATAGCATATTGCGTATCTTAGTTAGCGCGTTTATAGTGAAGAGGGGAGAGAGATCTAATAGATTACATTTATAAAACATGTAACATTTTAACTGTAACAATGATAGTGGTCAGTGATGAAGAGTGAAATTGAGGATTTTAAGGTTGTCGATGCTCTGAGGAAGATGTCTGTGCTACACTCTCCAACTGCAGCACTTTGGACCTGAGAATTAGATGTTCTGCTGGACTGAACTCTGACAGTTGCACATCTACAGATGTAATTCTGACCCAAATGCGACACTTTTCTTTATCTGTAAGTTCTCTGAATTGGGGCTAAGGGCCCATCTACCTTTTCCATGACATTTTCTCTGGGTTAACCCTCCCATCCCATCCCAGAAGTGCAGCTGCCATCTGTCAGAGTGGACAGTGGATTAGTTTGTAATGTTGAGGGACGTTTAGCACAGCTACCACCAAAAGTAAATATGTAAAATATAGCACACAGTGAGTTAGCCACTGATTCTTAACTTTTAAAACCTCCCACAGCACTGCACGCTTATAAAGGTGGATTGACTTTAATAACAGGAAGCCAAGGAAGTGATCTGTTCACATATAGTCAGGTAGTGCAGTGTGTCTGTTCTGCTGGTGTTAAATATGAGCAGGTAGTGCAGTGTGTCTGTTCTGCTGGTGTTACATATGAACAGGTAGTGCAGTGTGTCTGTTCTGCTGGTGTTACATATGACCAGGTAGTGCAGTGTGTCTGTTCTGCTGGTGTTACATATGATCAGGGAGTGAAACAAGGTATGCCAAAGATTTGCAAGATATAACTCCTGTTAATGATACCTTTGAGTTTATTTGGTTGGGTAGTGATACATTTGATGGTGCTGTCAAAGCAGACACCATTTAGACTGTGATCTAAACTGTGATCAAGACAAGACTAAGAGGTACATAACGAGAGGGTACATAACAAGACGGAACATGGCGAGACAGAAGAAGACAAGACAAACACGGGAAACCCAGCTCACAAGCAAACACAAGACGAGCAACACAAGATGGTCCGGCCCCGAACAAAGTGACGGGGCAGACTATATACACGACATTATGAGGACAAAACGAGCAACAGGTGGGGGAAGGGTAATGAGGACACGAGAGGGAAACACAATGGGGAGTGCAAGACACAAGTTGGAGGGTGAGAGGGACAACACGGGGTGGACCGTGAGACAAAAGTAAAACCCGGGATGGAACACGGGGACCTCACAATTAAGCTGTTATAAGATCTTCATTCAGAAATCTTCATTTATTTTAACCAAATTTTCACTTGCCGTACAATTTTATTGCACTTTATTCTCATTAGAAATAGAACATGTGTGAAAATATGCTGTTAATAATCCACTTTATAAATGAAATAATACTCACATGGCCTTCTTGCAGTTCCTGACTACTGGTACCAGTCTCTGATAACCTGCTGCTGATGTTTTGTAGGTCTTCAAGTCAAACTTATCCAGGATCTCCTCTGACATCAGTAACACAAAGGCCAGAGCTGAACATTGGTCTGGTTCCAGCTTTTTATCAGAAAGTTTTCCTGATCTCAGGGAATTCTGGATTTCCTCCACGAGAGAGTTGTCATTCAGTTCACTGAGACAGTGGAACAGATTTATGGTCCTCTCTGCTGAAGATTCCTCTCTGATCTTCTCCTTAATGTACTGGACTGTTTTGTTAATGCTCTCTAAAGTAACAATGAGGTTTGCTTTGTGTGATTGTGTCAGTAGACCTCCTAAGAGTGTCTGAATGGAGTGCAGAGAGAGTCCAAGAAGGAATCGGAGGAAAAGGTCCAGGTGTCCATTCTTACTCCATAAGGCCTTATGCACTGCACTCCTCTGTAACTTAGACAGCTGCACTCTGTCACTGTGAGGTTTTGCTTCTTCTGCTCTGAGTACATTTCTGTTCTCATTTACACATGAATGAAACACAAACAAGGCAGCCAGATACTCCTGAATGCTTAGATGCACAAAGCAGTAGACCTTCTCCCGATCCGACCCACACTCCTCTTTAAAGATCTCTGTGCACACCCCAGAGTACACTGAAGCTTCACTGACATCAATGCCACTCTCTCTCAGGTCCTCTTCATAGAATATCAGATTGCCCTTTTCCAGCTGTAGAAAAGCCAGCTGCCCCAGTTTCAGGATGATTTCTGTATCTGACTCTGACATTTTCTTTGGGTTTGTCTCATTGGTGCCATGATACTTCTGATTCTTTACATTAGTCTGAATGAGCAGGAAGTGTGTGTACATTTCAGTCAGAGTTTTGGGCAGATCTCCACTCTCTACTTCACCCAACATTGTCTCCAGAACAGTAGCCGAAATCCAGCAGAAGACTGGTATGTGACACATGATGTAGAGACTCCTGGATGACTTTATGTGTGAGATAATTCTGCTGGCCAGGTTCTGATCTCTGATTCTCTTCTTAAAGTACTCCTCCTTCTGTGGGTCATTGAACCCTCGTACCTCTGTCACCTGGTGGACACACTCAGGAGGGATCTGATTGGCTGCTGCTGGTCGGGAGGTGATCCAGAGGAGAGCAGAAGGAAGCAGATTCCCCAGAATGAGGTTGGTCAGCAGCACATCCACTGATGATGACTCCGTTATATCACAGCAGATCTTATTGCTCTGGAAATGTAGAGGAAGTCGACACTCATCCAGACCATCAAAGATAAACACAACCTTGACTTCATCTCCGTCAACACTTTTAATCTCTTTCAGTTGTGGAAAGTAGTGCTGCAGAAGTTGCATCAGACTGAATTCTCTCTCCTTCTTCAAATTCAGATCTCGGAAAGGAAGAGTGAAGATGAAATCAACGTCCTGATTGGCTTTTCCTTCTGCCCAGTCCAGAATGAACTTCTGCACAGAGACGGTTTTCCCAATGCCAGCGATGCCCTTTGTAAGCACAGTTCTGGGGTTCTCTTGTCCAGGTAAAGGCTTAAAGATGTCATTGCAGAGGATTGCAGTCTCCTGTGTGGTTTGTCTCTTGGATGCTCTCTCAATCTGTCTGACCTCATGCTCATTATTGACCCCCCCACTCCCCCCCTCTGTGATGTAGAGCTCTGTATAGATCTCATTCAGGAGGGTTGGGTGGTCCTGCTTTCTTAAACCTTCAAATATGAATTCAAACTTCCTCTTCAGATCAGTTTTCAGTGTCTGCTGGGCTCTTTTTATGGATTCATCTGAAGAGAGGAAATATGAGAAATAATTATGTTTAAAATAAGACGAATATTTCCATTCAAAAACAGATCTCAAGAAGAAACAGTCAATAAAAACATCTATGCAGTCAGTTATCACAATATTTTAAACAATTCACAGTGTGTTACACACCTCTCACACACTGTGTTATACACCTCTCAGTGTTACACACCTCTCACACAGTGTGTTACACAGCTCCCACAGTGTGTTACACACCCCCCACAAAGTGTGTTAAACACCTCTCAATTAGGCCTATATTCCAATATGAATATAACAAATTATCAGAAAAGTGCACACTATTGCATTTCAAGGATGATGGGAAAAACACGTTCATTAAAACAGTGAAAATGTGTTTAATTGTCCTTTTACATTTAATTTCTCAGGTTTATGTTGTACATATCCTTCTGGTAAATACTGTCTTCAAAGGTCACGTGATAATTTTAAAATCTAATATTTAATCTTGAGTGCTCTTGAACTCTGGATACGAACTCAGGGCAGTCTGTCTGATGGGGTTTAACCCTCGATACAAACTCAGAGCAGTCTGTCTGATGGGATTTAACCCTGGATACAAACTCAGAGCAGTCTGTCTGATGGGATTTAACCCTGGATACAAATTCAGAGCAGTCTGACTGCTGGGATTTAACCCTGGATACAAACTCTGATGGGACAGTGGTTTAGTTACTGGATTTTGAGCACAAGGTTGCTGCTTTGAATCTCTCTCAGGGACATTTAATCTCATGCGCATTTTCTGGCTCCCATAATTACTGCTTGATGCAATATTTTAATTTAAATGCCTTTGTGTACATGTTGTGTGTGATGTTTTCTATATGTAAGATTGTTAATGTAAAACACTATTTTGAAAGTGTGAATGTTATAAATCAGAACACTGTTCTCTGTTAGATTTGTTTGCTAAACTCATTTCTGTACTCTAATGGACACACAGAAGCAATGAGAGAAAACTCTTACTGTGCTGCTTATCTCTCTCCAATGAGGCGGTGAGATCCTTCTGCTCCATGTTCCTCAGGATGTGGAGTGTGATCTTCAGAGACCTCTCACTGCCACAGGTCTCCAGCATCTTCTCCACTATGTACAGAGCCTCAGGATCCTCCTGCTCTCTCTCACTGTATTCTGGGTAATGCTGACTCAGATGGCTCTGAAACAGTTTCAACTTTTCATCCTTCTTCAGCTTCATCAGAATGCGCAGGAGAGACTGAAATAAACACAGGAAGAGGTGTGCTGTATCAGTGTGTGAAATAAACACAGGAAGAGGTGTGCTGTACCAGTGTGTGAAATTAACACACAAAGAGGTGTGCTGTATCAGAGTGTGAAATAAACACATGAAGAGGTGTGCTGTATCAGAGTGTGAAATAAACACATGAAGAGGTGTGCTGTATCAGTGTATGAAATAAACACATGAAGAGGTGTGCTGTATCAGAGTAACTGAAATAAACACATGAAGAGGTGTGCTGTATCAGTGTGTGAAATAAACACATGAAGAGCTGTGCTGTATCAGAGTGAAATAAACACATGAAGAGGTGTGCTGTATCAGAGTGAAATAAACACATGAAGACGTGTGCTGCATCAGAGTGTGAAATAAACACATGAAGAGGTGTGCTGTATCAGTGTGAAATAAACACATGAAGAGGTGTGCTGTATCAGTGAGTGAAATAAACACATGAAGAGGTGTGCTGTATCAGAGAGTGAAATAAACACATGAAGAGGTGTGCTGTATCAGTGAGTGAAATAAACACATGAAGAGGTGTGCTGTATCAGTATGTGAAATAAACACATGAAGAGGTGTGCTGTATCAGTGAGTGAAATAAACACATGAAGAGGTGTGCTGTATCAGTGAGTGAAATAAACACATGAAGAGGTGTGCCTTATGTGAGAAAAAGGACGGATACTTCCAGACTCCAAACATGCAGCAGTGCCAAACGCTCATATTTGAAGTGCAGATTTTGCTCCTGATTGATGGTTTTGTAGAGATACTACTTGTGATAAATCATTAATTTCCTTAGAGTAATGGAGTTTCTCTGTGCAATACATTTAGTAAATACAAACTGAACTGAATGCTTCTTGTTTAAAAGTCTGTTTGGAGTCTTACTCTGCCACTTCCTGTAAATGGAATCTGAACTTGCCGTGAGCCAAGGAGGGCCAGGTAGTGCCCCACAGCGTGATTAGATGTTAAGTTGTGTATTTTGAGGAGTTAAATGTAGCACATTAGCATTAGCACTAAGGCTTCTTTGGCACGGCCAGGAGCTTCAATTGCGATTTGCGTTCAGGCCTCTGGTTTTACCAAATATTTCCAGATATTTGCCATTTTTAATCCAGAGAAAATATTATACTTTTCAGTATAAAAACTTCCCAAACAAACCAAAAATAAAACTTTAAAGCCTGTTTAAAATGTTTTCATAAAAAGCTGGTTAATTGTGTTCGTGTGATGGAACACTGTGGATGGTTATGAGTAATACTAGGCCCTGGTGCAATATTAGGCACTTAACATTAATAACATATCATAATATTATACATGCATTATATATATTCAAACAAACTTTCAGCTTTGAAGAAAACACATAAAAACTTTGTGGAAGGCATTGGTCTGGGCAGGGGAATCGGGCTGATTGAAGCCACGCATACTGTCAGAGCAGCAATTGCAGTTTATTGTAGCCTAAATAATAAAAGGTTGAAGAGACCAACTCGCACTCCGTTTCCCTGCGTCATGCTGTTTTACCTGAGGATGTTGTCTCAGCAAACCTGTTTTAAAATTTTTTAAAAAGCAGACACCTCACACCTGTTTTGGGAAAGATAATTTCTCTGGACTCTTCTCTTCTAAACAGCTGGACTCAGGTGACCCCTGGATCCTGTGAACAAATCATGGAAACAGAATCCAGTTAAAATCATCCTCTTACTGCAGCTCTAACTCACAGCACATGGAGACAGAGCTTCCAGTTAAACTCATCCTCTTACTGCAGCTCTAACTCACAGCACATGGACAGAGCTTCCAGTTAAACTCATCCTCTTACTGCAGCTCTAACTCACAGCACATGGAGACAGAGCTTCCAGTTAAACTCATCCTTACTGTAGCTCTAACTCACAGCACATGGGGACAGAGCTTCCAGTTAACCTCATCCTCTTACTGCAGCTCTAACTCACAGCACATGGAGACAGAGCTTCCAGTTAACCTCATCCTCTTACTGCAGCTCTAACTCACAGGAGATCTGCATTGGGCTTAATACATCCCACAGACCTGAACTTGGCCAGTGACATTGAAGTATAATTAAACAGTAGTGTCAATATGAACCTTTTTAATTACCTTTTGTCTCCTGTAAACTCTCCTCTGAAGTTAAGCGGAGGATTCATTGAATGATCACTCTTCATAGACAGACAGCTGGGGACAGGTGACGCTGCTCTTTCTACCTGGACTCTGTGAACAAAATATGGAGACAGAGCTTCCAGTTAACCTCATCCTCTTACTGCAGCTCTAACTCACAGCACATGGGGACAGAGCTTCCAGTTAAACTCATCCTCTGACTGCAGTTCTAACAGCACATGGAGACAGGGCTTCCAGTTAACCTCATCCTCTTACTGCAGCTCTAACTCACAGCACATGGGGACAGGGCTTCCAGTTAATCTTATCCTCTTACTGCAGCTCTAACTCACAGCACATGGAGACAGAGCTTCCAGTTAAACTCATCCTCTGACTGCAGTTCTAACAGCACATGGAGACAGGGCTTCCAGTTAACCTCATCCTCTTACTGCAGCTCTAACTCACAGCACATGGGGACAGAGCTTCCAGTTAATCTCATCCTCTAACTGCAGCTCTAACTCACAGCACATGGGGACAGAGCTTCCAGTTAACCTCATCCTCTTACTGCAGCTCTAACTCACAGCACATGGGGACAGAGCTTCCAGTTAACCTCATCCTCTTACTGCAGCTCTAACTCACAGCACATGGGGACAGAGCTTCCAGTTAACCTCATCCTCTTACTGCAGCTCTAACTCACAGCACATGGGGACAGAGCTTCCAGTTAACCTCATCCTCTTACGACAGCTCTAACCCACAGCACATGGACAGAGCTTCCAGTTAACCTCATCCTCATACTGCAGCTCTAACTCACAGCACATGGAGACAGAGCTTCCAGTTAACTTCATCCGCTGACTGCAGCTCTAACTCACAACATATGGAGACAGAGCTTCCAGTTAAACTCATCCTCTTACTGCAGCTCTAACTCACAGCACATTGAGACAGAGCTTCCAGTTAACCTCATCCTCTTACTGCAGCTCTAACTCACAGCACATGGAGACAGAACTTCCAGTTAAACTCATCCTCTTACTGCAGCTCTAACTCACAGCACATGGAGACAGAGCTTCCAGTTAACCTCATCCTCTTACTGAAGCTCTAACTCACAGCACATGGAGACAGAGCTTCCAGTTAACCTCATCCTCTTACTGCAGCTCTAACTCACAGCACATGGAGACAGAGCTTCCAGTTCACTTCATCCTCTGACTGCAGCTCTAACTCACAGCACATGGAGACAGAGCTTCCAGTTAACCTCATCCTCTTACTGCAGCTCTAACTCACAGCACATGGGGACAGAGCTTCCAGTTAACCTCATCCTCTTACTGCAGCTCTAACTCACAGCACATGGAGACAGAGCTTCCAGTTAACTTCATCCTCTGACTGCAGTTCTAACAGCACATGGAGACAGAGCTTCCAGTTAACCTCATCCTCTTACTGCAGCTCTAACTCACAGCACATGGAGACAGTGCTTCCAGTTAACCTCATGCTCTTACTGCAGCTCTAACTCACAGCACATGGAGACAGAGCTTCCAGTTAAACTCATCCTCTTACTGCAGCTCTAACTCACAGCACATGGAGACAGAGCTTCCAGTTAACCTCATCCTCTTATTTCAGCTCTAACTCACAGCACATGGAGACAGAGCTTCCAGTGAACCTCATCCTCTTACTGCAGCTCTAACTCACAGCATATGGCGACAGAGCTTCCAGTTAACCTCATCCTCTTACTGCAGCTCTAACTCACAGCACATGGAGACAGAGCTTCCAGTTAACCTCATCCTCTTACTGCAGCTCTAACTCACAGCACATGGGGACAGAGCTTCCAGTTAACCTAATCCTCTTACTGCAGCTCTAACTCACAGCACATGGGGACAGAGCTTCCAGTTAATCTCATCCTCTTACTGCAGCTCTAACTCACAGCACATGGGGACAGAGCTTCCAGTTAACCTCAACCTCCTACTGCAGCTCTAACTCACAGCACATGGGGACAGAGCTTCCAGTTAACCTAATCCTCTTACTGCAGCTCTAACTCACAGCACATGGGGACAGAGCTTCCAGTTAATCTCATCCTCTTACTGCAGCTCTAACTCACAGCACATGGGGACAGAGCTTCCAGTTAACCTCAACCTCCTACTGCAGCTCTAACTCACAGCACATGGGGACAGAGCTTCCAGTTAACCCCATCCTCTTACTGCAGCTCTAACTCACAGCACATGGGGACAGAGCTTCCAGTTAACCTCATCCTCTTACTGCAGCTCTAACTCATAGCACATGGAGACAGAGCTTCCAGTTAAACTCATCCTCTTACTGCAGCTCTAACTCACAGCACATGGAGACAGAGCTTCCAGTTAACCTCATCCTCTTACTGCAGCTCTAACTCACAGCACATGGGGACAGAGCTTCCAGTTAACCTCAACCTCTTACTGCAGCTCTAACAGCACATGGAGACAGGGCTTCCAGTTAATCTCATCCTCTTACTGCAGCTCTAACTCACATCACATGGGGACAGAGCTTCCAGTTAACCTCATCCTCTTACTGCAGTTCTAACTCACAGCACATGGAGACAGAGCTTCCAGTTAACTTCATCCTCTGACTGCAGTTCTAACAGCACATGGAGACAGGGCTTCCAGTTAAACTCATCCTCTTACTGCAGCTCTAACTCACAGCACATGGAGACAGAGCTTCCAGTTAACCTCATCCTGATACTGCAGTTCTAACAGCACATGGAGACAGAGCTTCCAGTTAACCTCATCCTCATACTGCAGCACTAACTCACAGCACATGGAGACAGAGCTTCCAGTTAACTTCATCCGCTGACTGCAGTTCTAACAGCACATGGAGACAGAGCTTCCAGATAACCTCATCCTCTTACTGCAGCTCTAACTCACAGCACATGGAGACAGAGCTTCCAGTTAACTTGATCCTCTGACTGCAGTTCTAACAGCACATGGAGACAGAGCTTCCAGTTAAACTCATCCTCTTACTGCAGCTCTAACTCACAGCATATGGAGACAGAGCTGCCAGTTAACTTGATCCTCTGACTGCAGTTCTAACAGCACATGGAGACAGAGCTTCCAGTTAATCTCATCCTCTTACTGCAGCTCTAACTCACAGCACATGGAGACAGAGCTTCCAGTTAACCTCATCCTCTTACTGCAGATCTAACTCACAGCACATGGAGACAGAGCTTCCAGTTAACCTCATCCTCTTACTGAAGCTCTAACTCACAGCACATGGGGACAGAGCTTCCAGTTAACCTCATCCTCTTACTGCAGCTCTAACCCACAGCACATGGACAGAGCTTCCAGTTAACCTCATCCTCATACTGCAGCTCTAACTCACAGCACATGGAGACAGTGCTTCCAGTTAACCTCATCCTCTTACTGCAGCTCTAACTCACAGCACATGGAGACAGTGCTTCCAGTTAACCTCATCCTCTTACTGCAGCTCTAACTCACAGCACATAGAGATAGAGCTTCCAGTTAACCTCATCCTCTTACTGCAGCTCTAACTCACAGCACATGGAGACAGAGCTTCCAGATAACCTCATCCTCTTATTTCAGCTCTAACTCACAGCACATGGAGACAGAGCTTCCAGTTAAACTCATCCTCTTACTGCAGCTCTAACTCACAGCACATGGAGACAGAGCTTCCAGTTAACCTCATCCTCTTATTTCAGCTCTAACTCACAGCACATGGAGACAGAGCTTCCAGTTAACCTCATCCTACTGCAGCTCTAACTCACAGCACATGGGGACAGAGCTTCCAGTTAACCTCAACCTCTTACTGCAGCTCTAACTCACAGCACATGGAGACAGAGCTTGCTGTTAACCTCATCCTCTTACTGCAGCTCTAACTCAAAGCACATGGAGACAGAGCTTCCAGTTAAACTCATCCTACTGCAGCTCTAACTCACAGCACATGGGGACAGAGCTTCCAGTTAACCTCAACCTCTTACTGCAGCTCTAACTCACAGCACATGGAGACAGAGCTTGCTGTTAACCTCATCCTCTTACTGCAGCTCTAACTCAAAGCATATGGAGACAGAGCTTCCAGTTAAACTCATCCTCTTACTGCAGCTCTAACTCACAGCACATGGAGACAGAGCTTCCAGTTAACCTCATCCTACTGCAGCTCTAACTCACAGCACATGGGGACAGAGCTTCCAGTTAACCTCAACCTCTTACTGCAGCTCTAACTCACAGCACATGGAGACAGAGCTTGCTGTTAACCTCATCCTCTTACTGCAGCTCTAACTCACAGCACATGGAGACAGAGCTTGCTGTTAACCTCATCCTCTTACTGCAGCTCTAACTCAAAGCATATGGAGACAGAGCTTCCAGTTAAACTCATCCTCTTACTGCAGCTCTAACTCAGAGCACATGGAGACAGAGCTTCCAGTTAACCTCATCCTACTGCAGCTCTAACTCACAGCACATGGAGACAGAGCTTCCAGTTAATCTCATCCTCTTACTGCAGCTCTAACTCACAGCACATGGAGACAGAGCTTGCTGTTAACCTCATCCTCTTACTGCAGCTCTAACTCACAGCACATGGAGACAGAGCTTCCAGTTAACCTCATCCTACTGCAGCTCTAACTCACAGCACATGGGGACAGAGCTTCCAGTTAACCTCAACCTCTTACTGCAGCTCTAACTCACAACACATGGAGACAGAGCTTGCTGTTAACCTCATCCTCTTACTGCAGCTCTAACTCACAGCACATGGAGACAGAGCTTGCAGTTAATCTCATCCTCTTACTGAAGCTCTAACTCACAGCACATGGGGACAGAGCTTCCAGTTAACCTCATCCTCTTACTGCAGCTCTAACCCACAGCACATGGAGACAGAGCTGAATGGTTAACTTCATCCTCTGACTGCAGTTCTAACAGCACATGGAGACAGAGCTTCCAGTTAAACTCATCCTCTTACTGCAGCTCTAACTCACAGCACATGGAGACAGAGCTTCCAGTTAACCTCATCCTCTGACTGCAGCTCTAACTCACAGCACATGGAGACAGAGCTTCCAGTTAACCTCATCCTCTTACTGCAGCTCTAACTCACAGCACATGGAGACAGAGCTTGCAGTTAACCTCATCCTCTGACTGCAGCTCTAACTCACAGCACATGGAGACAGAGCTTCCAGTTAAACTCATCCTCTTACTGCAGCTCTAACTCACAGGAGATCTGCATTGGGCTTAATACATCCCACAGACCTGAACTTTGCCAGTGACATTGAAGTATAATTAAACAGTAGTGTCAATATGAACCTTTTTAATTACCTTTTGTCTCCTGTAAACTCTCCTCTGAAGTTAAGCGGAGGATTCATTGAATGATCGCTCTTCATAGACAGACAGCTGGGGACAGGTGACCCTGCTCTTTCTACCTGGACTCTGTGAACAAAATATGGAGACAGAGCTTCCAGTTAATCTCATCCTCTTACTACAGCTCTAACTCACAGCACATGGAGACAGAGCTTCCAGTTAACCTCATCCTCTTACTGCAGCTCTAACTCACATCACATGTAGACAGAGCTTCCAGTTAACCTCATCCTACTGCAGCTCTAACTCACAGCACATGGGGACAGAGCTTCCAGTTAACCTCATCCTCTTACTGCAGCTCTAACTCAAAGCATATGGAGACAGAGCTTCCAGTTAACCTCATCCTCTGACTACAGTTCTAACAGCACATGGAGACAGAGCTTCCAGTTAACCTCATCCTCTTACTGCAGCTCTAACTCACAGCACATGGAGACAGAGCTTCCAGTTAACCTCATCCTCTTACTGCAGCGCTAACTCACAGCACATGTAGACAGGGCTTCCAGTTAATCTCATCCTCTTACTGCAGCTCTAACTCACAGCACATGGAGACAGAGCTTCCAGTTAATCTCATCCTCTTACTGCAGCTCTAACTCACATCACATGTAGACAGAGCTTCCAGTTAACCTCATCCTACTGCAGCTCTAACTCACAGCACATGGAGACAGAGCTTGCTGTTAACCTCATCCTCTTACTGCAGCTCTAACTCAAAGCATATGGAGACAGAGCTTCCAGTTAACCTCATCCTCTGACTACAGTTCTAACAGCACATGGAGACAGAGCTTCCAGTTAACCTCATCCTCTTACTGCAGCTCTAACTCACAGCACATGGAGACAGAGCTTCCAGTTAACCTCATCCTCTTACTGCAGCGCTAACTCACAGCACATGTAGACAGGGCTTCCAGTTAATCTCATCCTCTTACTGCAGCTCTAACTCACAGCACATGGAGACAGAGCTTCCAGTTAATCTCATCCTCTTATTGCAGCTCTAACTCACAGCACATGGAGACAGAGCTTCCAGTTAACCTCATCCTCTTACTGCAGCTCTAACTCACAGCACATGGAGACAGAGCTTCCAGTTAACCTCATCCTCTTACTGCAGCTCTAACTCACAGCACATGGAGACAGAGCTTCCAGTTAACCTCATCCTCATACTGCAGCTATAACTCAAAGCATATGGCGACAGAGTTTACAGTTAATCTCATCCTTATACTGCAGCTCTAACAGCACATGGAGACAGAGCTTCCAGTTAACCTCATCCTCTAACTGCAGCTCTAACTCACAGCACATTAAATTTCTTATTAATATATTTTTACCTCTTTCTCTCAGGGCTGTGGGCTCCATCTTTGGTCTCTGGCTTCCCTGAGAGACTCATTTTAGAAGCTATCTCAGGAGACTGGAAGTCAGAGCAGATCAAACCACATGTCGGTTCTGACCTAAATTAGCCAACCTGTCAACACACAAAATGTGAACATACTGAACACACAGACACAATCACACAAACAGAGACACATTCATCTACATACAGACACACTCATATACATACAGACACACTAATACACACAAAATATAGCTTACTGTTGACAGGAAGTAATCTGGAATTAAAAATTGACTGTAAACATGTACCCGTACTCACCTGAAAATTTTGGGCACTCTTTAAAATGGTGAACAACTGTATTATAAATAGTAAATAATGCTAATTATTATTAGTGCTAAGCTCTATATTAATTCTCCAACATGAGGAATATACACTACCCGGCCAAAAAAGAACAACTGTATTATAAATAGTAAATAATGCTAATTATTATTAGTGCTAAGATCTATATTAATTCTCCAACATGAGGAATATACACTACCCGGCCAAAAAAGAACAACTGTATTATAAATAGTAAATAATGCTAATTATTATTAGTGCTAAGCTCTATATTAATTCTCCAACATGAGGAATATACACTGCCCGGCCACCTGTCATGCATAGTGCCCACTGTACAGGCCTCTGGAGGCAGTGTTATGATCTGGGGTTGCTTCAATTGGTCAGGTCTAGGCTCAGCAATGTTATGCAGCAATAAAATTAAGTCAGCTGAGTACCTGAATGTACTGAATGAGCAGGTTATCCCATCAATGGGCATATTCCAGGACGACAGTGCCAAGATTCATCGGGCTCAAATTGTGAAAGAGTGGTTCAGGGAGCATAAGGAACCATTTTCATACATGAATTGGCCACCAGAGTCCTCACCTTAACCCCATTGAAAGTCTTTTGGATGTGCTGGAGAAGACTTTACGGAGTGGTTTGACTCTCCCATCGTCAATACAAGATCAAGGCCAAAAATAAATGCAACTCTGGACGGAAATTGCATAAGGTTGTCATAACAATGCCAAGACCAATGCGCGCCGTAATCAAGCTAAAGGCGGTCCAACGAAATATTAGAGTGTGCGACTTTTTTTTTGGCCAGGCAGTGTATTTTAATAGTGATTCAATGGAATCAACAAAAATTACATATTTCTCAATTATACTATGTATTTATATAATCTCAATTATATATTTATTTCCAAAAATTAGGCATCACAATTATTGGCACCCCTGTTGTCAGTACTTTGTGCACCCACCCCTTGCAAGGATAACGGCACCAAGTCTTTTTCGATAATGTCTTATAAGACTGGAGAACACATTAGGAGGATCTTAGACCTAATCAAATATTGGAAGTTTTTCAATCTGGTTTTCGACCCTCTCATAGCACTGAAACAGCCCTAGTCAAAGTATTCAATGACCTACTCCTTGCTTCTGATAGTGGCTACATCTCTGTACTCATGTTTCTAGATTTAAGTGCAGCATTTGACACAGCTGATCACCTCATCCTTCTGGATAGGCTTGCAAATATTGTTGGCCTCCGTGGACTGGCTCTTTCCTGGTTTAGATCATACTTATCAGACCAATATCAATTTGTGCATCTTAACAATGACTCCTCCTATAAGTCTAGGGTTAGATATGGAGTACCACAAGGATCTGTCCTTGGGCCTTTGCTCTTCTCTCTATACATGTGTAGGGACAATAAGAACTACAAGTCCATACAGTCCACAGGAGGCGCCTCCTCCACGTTGGAAGTGACGTAGGACGTTGCACCAGTTGTGATTTCCGCACTGTAACGTGATACTACACAGCGGAATGCGCGACTGGCAATAAAAGTTTATAATAGGGGCAACACAGCCAGTTCTTTCCCAGTTCTTCCCCGTTTTCTTCCGGGCCAGTTGTCCGCTGAACGTGTCTCGTCTCTGGGCCCGTGAGGCCTGGAGCACGCCCGGGGCCGAGCCCTCGCTCTACAGGAAGCATCGACCGTCCGTGACGTCGACCCAACTGAGCGAGGCGGGCTCATCTACCCCCGGCTATTGGCCACGGAGGACCGGAGACGAGACGCAAGGAGGCAACGCGAGCACCCGGTGGTGAATAGCCCTTAGCTATGCTGCCATAGCCTTATTCTGCCGGGGTTTCCTTATCGCACACAGGCACCTCTGTCTCTCCTGCTCTGCTTGTTCTGCTACCATCTGAACTCCCTAACAATGTTTTTTCTTTTTTGCTCTTCCCTGCTCTGGGCACCTGCCCGGAGCTCTAGCCTAAGTTTCCCGAGTTTCCCGAGCCCTTCCCCCGCCCCCCTCCTGGCCCGGAGCTGCAGCCCAAGACCAGCTAGGCGCCCCCCACCTGCCACTGCTGATCTCTACATGACGGAGTCATCAGAGTATAATACCTCCCTATGAAATAATGAACCCATAGGCCAGTGGAGGATGGGCATCCCCCCAATAGCCGGGTTCCTCTCGAGATTTCTTCCCATCGGGGAGTTTTTTCTCGTCACAGTATGAGGGTTTTCTCTCCCTACTAGAGAGTTTTTACCTCTGCTATCTGGGGGCTTAGAGCTGGCTTAGAGCTGGCATTTCCCATTTCCTCCCCTTTCTGTTCTGTAAAGCGTCTTTGTGACAGTCGTCTGTGAAAAGTGCTATATAAATAAAATTGAATTGAATTGAATTGAATAGACCCTCCCTCCATCCAGAATCATTACAGATCATTCATATCTTTTTATCTGTGCTTAAGGACTGTCCCATTCAATTAAAACTACAGGTTGCCAATGGAGTACAAATCTGGAGACTGTAGCCATTACAAAATGTTCTTTTTGTGGTCAATTCAGTATTTATTTGTGAATTTTAATGTGTGCTTCACAGTCCTGCTGGAAGATCCACTTGCAGCTTTCTATCTAAAATGTTTTTGTCTAAACTGTCCTGGTATTTGGATAGAGTTCATGATGCCAATGTCCTTAACAAGAGCCCCAGGACCAGTGGGAGCAAAACAGCCCCATTAAAGATCCACTAGTGTATTTAACAGTTGCCCCATAACATTAAAGATCCACCAGTGTATCTAACAGTAGCCCCATAACATTAAAGATCCACCAGTGTATTTAACAGTACCCCCATAACATTAAAGATCCTCCAGTGTATTTAACAGGAGCTATGAGGCTCTGCTCTGTATATGCATATATTTTTTTCAACACCAAACTTATGCCCGGCCCAAGAGCAGAAACAAGAGATTAGACAATATAAAACATTCATAGGGGATGGGAGTCAATGACAGATGGGGGATTTTAAAAGGAGGAATGGGGGGAAATTGAAGATGGGTGGAGGAGGGGTTCAATATTTTTGGGAGGAGCATCCATTCATGCATCTGGCAACATTGCTAGCGAACGTCCGTCGGCTGATCTCTTGCCAGTCGCTACCTGAGATGCGCGTTTGTTTCCTGTAGGCGTAGCCTATAGCTTACTATGTAGCTGATAAGCCGTCATTGCCATTGTGTTTAATATAAAGTTGTAACAAAACATTTGATAACTGGAAACATGCATAGTAAATTTAACGTTTTCAGCTGCACATTAGCCCATAAACAATCCCCCTTTAACATCACATTTTACATATGGGCTCACGAGAAATCTGGAAAGCATCCAAAGACACCGCAAATCCATTATTAAGCTTAATAATTATTAAATCATTATTTGTTCTTAATAACGTGTAGTTTTATCATGTAGCCTATTCCCCGTTGCGAAGTAGCTTAGTTGTGATGGGTTCGAAATCGTTGCAGTTCAACTTTTACATTATTATTTATTTGGGCTACTTTTAGGCTTTTTCTATCAAGTCAGAACTCTGTTATTTTTCTCATATTATGTCATGAGACAAATAAGGAGGCCTAGCCTACAGTTTTTCTGTTACAGCAGGAGACAAAATGTTTTAATCAAACGACAGGGGCTGTGACTTCCGTCATATCCAACGAGGTAAAAATGGTAGCCTAATAAAATATCAAATTACTGAAAATATACGTAGGCTAAAACTTAAGTTTAATAACTTTTTTTTGGTCCAAAATGGGATATTTGAAAATAGTTTCATACGCCTCGCCTAAATCGCGACATTTTATTGTAAATATTCTGTTTTAGGCTACTGAACCAAGCGTGTTAATGCGTTTTGCCTACCTGCACATTCCTCCCCACACCCCTTCACCTTTAGCTCCTCTCCATCGTACTCCACAACAGGCTACTTACTGCGTTCATTTGTTCAATTTTATTCCTTCTTTACGCTCTCTTCTTTCTCCTCCGTCTTTAAAATGGCATTCAAGTATTCTGTTTGTTTTGTTGAACCGCATTCCTTTTATTACTGGTTTTACTGGCTCCGGTAGGCTATGCGTCTTTTAACCTTTTATTGGCTGTATCGTTTATTGTATATGGTTATTCAGAAGAGACAAACATTAGCCTTTGAAAACACTCCACAAATAAATGTAAACGATCCACAAATAAATGCAACTGACCCACAAATAACATGTGGGTTAGCTGCTACATTATGGGAAGGATGTGCTTCGTCTTATCTGTGCTGTAGTAACCTTGATGACGTCTCTGTATGCACTTATTGTATGTCGCTTTGGATAAAAGCGTCTGCTAAATAAATGTAATGTAATGGAATCGCGTTCATTTATTTGCGGATTTTTGAGACAATCCTCACAGCAAGATGTGCGAAGAAATCCACAAATGTGTTTTTTTAACCGAGTCTACTCCAGCTAATCAGATTTTAAGACGTCCTTTCGCTAACACCCACATTACTCAGACGAATCACAACAGGTTTCAGGCCACGGTTCTGTGAGCCTCTCTAGCCCAAGCAGGGACTTTCCTTCCCTCAGTGACGACTGGAAGGCAGCCGCAGCCGCCGCCTCCAAATGAGCCCACCAGACGCGCAAGCGCACAGACGCTTATTGCGCGCGCAGATTTGAGCAGAACTGAACCCACTAGATCAGGGGTGTCAAACTCATTCCATCGAGGGCCGAGTGTATGCAAGTTTTTGTTCTAACCATGCTCTACACCAGCTGATTCCACTAATTAGTTCACCTCCTTGGTTGAAGAGCTGAGCTAATTAGTGAAATCAGCTGGTGTAGGGCACGGTTGGAACAAAAACCTGCATACACTCAGCCCTCGATGGAATGAGTTTGACACCCCTGCACTAGATGCTCAAAGGCACAAACGCTTTTATTGCTTTTTCGGAGCGCATTCCGTGAATGACACGAGACGCGCTATACAAACAAACAGTCTACATTCCGTATTTGGAGCTTCGCTTAATAATGGATAAGTAAATATTGCTATTACATATGTCTTACTGCTTGACAGGTTAATTAAAATGAAAACTTGCATACTGTCAATATATAGTATATGGGAAAATAGTACACATGAATCAGACCAACAAACAAGTCTTCATTGTCTGGCAGCAAATGGCCTAGTTTAGATTTTTTACTTCGTAGCCTATAGCTAATGTAATTATGTCATTATAACGAGTGATTACCTTATCTCGCAATATTAATATAGTAGTTTTTTTGTTTGTTTCAATACGAGTTGTAAACATGAGGAAGGCAATTACGGTTTACCTCTTGCTCCAAATGCTCCTGAGGAGGAGAATAATGTGGGTAGCTACACCCCATGAACTGCTTTGATCACACTTTACTTTGATCACACTTTTGATTATATTAAAATAAATATCTAAACTATATAGAATGTTGTTTTTTAAAAGCTAAATGTAGCAAACGAGACAATGCCTCCTTTATAAAGCCCGTTTAATATTATTTATTTATTTAAGACAGTAATCAACATGTTCTAAACATTTAATTTTAGCAGAATTAGCAGCTATTTTGATTATGTAGTACCTGTGTATTGTGTATGTATGTATACTATAATAAAGAAAAAGCATTATAAAACGAGAATAACTGGTTATATGCAAAATGTATGACTTGATTTAACTTCATTCATCCCACAATGGACAATGGTGATTGTCTCTGTTCCCATTTTCATTAGGGCCTATATTAAAATATAATATGTATTAAAATAATTTATAACAATTGTAAAACTATTAGGTTGAAAAACATTAAAATGTGGTGATATAATGCAGATATTGAACATATTCAATGTATTTCTATGAGATTGCGCATGCGGATGGCCAGAAAATTCCGCCCGGAGCGGAAAAATCAGCTCCACGCCCGCGAGCCGTCCGCCCGCCTGCCGTGCGTGCGGGCCGGTGAGAACCGCGGAAATTCGTTAACATGGGAGCGGAAGTGAAGCGCAGCAGTGCGCGTGTGCGTGCGCTTGTGCTTGCGCGTCTGGTGGTTCTAGGGGTGCCTGGTACATACTCTACGCACATAATAACGCGCGCAACTACGCAAAGAGCAACACAGGGGGCGTTTCTCGCGTTCTTGCGTAAAAAAATGTGCGGTCCAAATTTTGTAACGCGACGCAAACGTGTGGTGCAATTCCACGCGTTTCCGTTAGAGGCGCTAAAGGTAAATACTGTTCAATCACTGCAGAATGAACAACTACACACAAAGAAGTAATAATTTTAAGGGGTTCATCCTGGTATTTTAAGTACCCCCACAATGTCAGGTACATTGTACATGTAAATACTTGTACTGAAAACGTTCAGGCAGTTTTGCATATTTCCGGGTAGGAGAGGAGTGGTAGTGGGGGAGTGGGGAGTGGAGGTGGGGAGTGGAGGTGGGGAGTGGAGGTGGGGAGGTGGGGAGTGGAGGTGGGGAGGTGGGGAGTGAAGAATATTGGGACGCACCCCGGGGCTGTGTCCGAATCAGAGCCCTACACCCTTTTGAGTACGCATATTTGAGTCCACTTCGTCAAAAAGCTTTTGAGTAGGCGGCTTTTTCTCACAAATGGGGGCACTTAAAATACCAGGATGACCTCCTTATTTCCGGGGTTTTGTTGAGGGAATTCAGGAGCACACATCTGCAGAACTGTGCACTCACCCGACAATTTCAGTAAGTAACTCGGAAGTAAAAACGTAAAAGACGTAGAGCGTATATGCATATCTATGGTACAAGAGTGGGTCATATTACGAAATACTCTTTTTTATTTTTGTTAATGCACGCTGATGAAGGCGGTAAGCCGAAACACGTCCGTGCCCAAATAAAACAAAAGACTGAGTTGCTGTCCTTCTCTCTTTTGAACTGATTGATGTTCTCAATAAAAAAAAAAAAAATTTAAAACGATATTATGAACTACTTCCTCACTATAGTTTGGAAAGAGTTTTGCGGGGTTTCTTTCGCACACTGCTTGCAATGTGAGGGGACAGGGCACATAGTAGACAGGGGTCTGAGTGGACAGGAGACAGTGGACAGGGAACAGCCAGGCTGTGTCTGAATCAGAGCCCTATCTACTGCGCCCTGTCTCCTGCGTACAGTGCACTGTCTGAATCAGAGCCCTATCTACTGCGTCCTGTCTCCTGTGTACAGTGCACTGTGTCTGAATCAGAGCCCTATCTACTGCATCCTGTCTCCTGCGTACAGTGCACTGTGTCTGAATCAGAGCCCTATCTACTGCCCCCTGTCTCCTGCGTACAGTGCACTGTGTCTGAATCAGAGCCCTATCTACTGTGCCCTGTCTCCTGCGTACAGTGCACTGTGTCCGAATCTGAGCCCTATCTGCTCCGCCCTGTCTCCTGCGTACAGTGCACTGTGTCTGAATCAGAGCCCTATCTACTGTGCCCTGTCTCCTGTGTACAGTGCACTGTGTCTGAATCAGAGCCCTATCTACTGCGCCCTGCCTCCTGCGTACAGTGCACTGTGTCTGAATCAGAGCCCTATCTACTGTGCCCTGTCTCCTGCGTACAGCGCACTGTGTCTGAATCAGAGCCCTATCTACTGCCCCCTGTCTCCAGCATACGGTCTCCTGTGTGCAGTGCACTGGCAGAAGTGTGTTTTGCACGCAGCGTACAGTACACTGTTGAGTAGCCTTGGTGAGTAGATAGGGCGAGAAAGTCATAGAGTACGCGAACATTTTTCTAATTGCAGTATACTTCAAATACCAGGATGACACACTTAATTCCGGGGTTTCACTGAGTACATTCGGGAGCACACTTTTCAAGAAGTACACAAACATTTTGGTCACATAAATATGACGTAAAGCTTCCTTTTAAAAAATGAGGCGCAGCTTCGCTGACGTTTTCCTTCAAATACAACAAAAACAACACGTGACATGGCAGCGCAAGAGTTGCCAGATCTTGTAAGACTTTCCAGCCAAATGGCGACTTAAAACTAGCCCAAATTATAGGCTATTTTTAACTGAAACCAACGTATTTTAAATAGAAATCATCATGTTTTTTTTAAATAAGTGCGTGCTTTGCGACTTTTCATTTTTACCCGTGACTGCACTTTGAAAGTACTCAAATTTAGCTGTAAAACCGCGGACATGGCAACACTGGTGGGACGTCTTCTGACCTGCTTATGACACTTCCACAGTGCAGTTGGAAAATAGTACGGCAGATATTTTTCACGGACTGCTAAACAGTGCGCATTAAACGGCACACTTCTGCCAGTGCACTGTTCGCTGGAGACAGGGTGCAGTAGATAGGGCTCTGATTCAGACACAGTGCACTGTACGCAGGAGACAGGGCGCAGTAGATAGGGCTCTGATTCGGACACAGCCCTATTTTCCAGACGACAGTCTATCTGGGGAGCGATACTTTACGCTACCTACGAATGTATTGCCGGCACTGGTCGACTACAACAAAGAAGAGCAACAAGTTGCAATGGCCACATTCGCTCCGCCACCGTACTTCCACAGAGAATATAGGTCAGCACAAAGTAAAGGATTCAACGATAGTTTGACTTCAAAAATGATGGTATAAACACTCAAAATAACCCCAATAGACTGTCGTCGTATTTTATTTGCTTTGGGTGCACTGTGGAGTGTTTAAGTGCGTTTGGTAGTGGATGCTACCGGTTACCTTAGAGTTGCGCTAGCATTAGCAACGTGTGTATGTCCAAAAGAAGGGACAGCATGGAATTAGCTGAAAGTGGTTTCCATCAATCAACTACATCATGGGTAAGTCGTAATATCCAAGACATTATGTCCAAAATTCCGAACTGTCCCTTTAAACGGGTAACAGAGCTCAGCAGCACGTGCTTAAACGGGTAACAGAGCTCAGCAGGACATGCTTAAACGGGTAACGGGTAACAGAGCTCAGCAGGACGTGCTTAAACTGGTAACAGAGCTCAGCAGGACGTGCTTAAATGGGTAACAGAGCTCAGCAGGACGTGCTTAAACTGGTAACAGAGCTCAGCAGCACGTGCTTAAACGGGTAACAGAGCTCAGCAGAACGTGCTTAAACGGGTAACAGAGCTCAGCAGGACGTGCTTAAACGGGTAACGGGTAACAGAGCTCAGCAGCACGTGCTTAAACGGGTAACAGAGCTCAGCAGGACGTGCTTAAACTGGTAACAGAGCTCAGCAGGACGTGCTTAAACGGGTAACAGAGCTCAGCAGGACGTAGAGCTCAGCAGGACGTACTTAAACAGGTAACAGGACAGGGCCTCCTCTTCCCTGGTATCACAGGCAGCTAAAACAGCACCACCAGAAAATAAAAGCTACGCTAAAAATTCAATTGGCTTACTGTAAATATCCCACTCTAATCACGTAGAGACAATGCAGCAGTACCAGTTACGGTAAAGTGAGTGCTTTTTATCCGAGAGCTTGCCGGTTTAATTCCCAGGTGCGGTGCTGTACGTGCAGCTGTATAAATAGGTATTATGCTCTTAATTCTAAACGGTACGTTGCTCTGGATAAATGTGGGAATTGTGCAGTGGATAGGAGAGGAACCATTCTTTAGGGAAGCTCAGTGTTTCCACCTTAGTTCAATTCGGAGAAAGTCCCTCCTGAGAAACGATCCGTCACTTCTTAGAATCGCGTTATCTTCAGCAAAAAGAAACTGTTTTGAAAAGAACACATTTTTTTGGGAAAGGGGCGGCTGGTGGGAGGGGAGTCGCTCCCTTCACCCGATTGGTTGGTTTGGAGGAACGGAGGAAACGCGGTTTGTGATTGGACAGAAAGGAATGTTTCCCAACAGCAGCCAGACACGGACAATGCGTCTGTCACAATAACAGTGACGCAATGCGCAAGCATCTAAGCCTTATGATTCCCCACCGGTCATCATGTTACAGGAAATATCCCACAAAACTGAAACGTATCCCTGCCAAGTGTTTTGGAAGGACATAACGTGTTCACCGAGTAATAAGAATAGAGGTCTTTGATAAGTGAAGAGCAAGAAATGAGAGCGAGAGGGAGAGGTTGGCGTTGGGGGACGCCTGTGGGTTGTTTTGACTCCACCGTTTTTTTTGGGAATTCCGATGTCCTTAGTTACCCAACCGGTGTTTTCATAGCTTCTAATGAACAACATAAGACTCTCACGATGTAAAAATGAAAGCGAAGAAAAAAGTATAATTATCTACCGGAGAGCTCTTTATAGTAGGCTATAATTAAATTTAAACCTCGATACTTCATTACCAATAACATAATGAAACACTTACACAAGACTCGAGGAGGCTTTGGTCTGCTGAAGTCTTGTTCACGTGCGATGGAACTCCGGGGACCAATAAAAGTACAACTCCAGAGTAATTAAAGCGTGATCAGTGGCCTCATTGCACGTGGAGGCGGAACGGTACCGTCACAGAGATACCCACGCGTGTGATGGAGCGCGCAGATCAACCGCTGAACATTGGATCAAATATTACATTGGGTAATTTCTGCTTACAAATATTTCCAATTTTATTCACTGCCTACTTCCATACGAGATTGCAGTCAATTCATTATTCAGTTTTTATATTGTTATGATCCGAAAATTCATCACGGTTTTTTAAAATATCTTTACTTAATCTCAAACTTTCTCCACATACTTGCGAGAGAGGACAAAAGCCTTCGCAAACAGAGCGCATCGACTTTACGCACGTAAAAATAAACACAATTAAGCGCCCGTACACTTCCTGCTAAAAACACCTTGGGCATATGATTAATTCATTGCGAACAGTATTATTGTAGCCAAAATATAATAATAATAATAATAATAATAATAAAGGCAACTAGTCTGAATTATATTTTTAACCGACACGTTTTATATCAACAACATAGCAATAGCTATATGCACAATAGCCTACCGTTCCGGATAGGTCGAATACTAAATTATTATTCCTTACACGGAGTTTGTGAATTTGTTATTGCAGTACGCGTGTAAAATGTTCTAGTTATTAAAGCCTGCTATACATTTTCATTTCCAGTCGTGTATATCATAGGCCTGACATAAACGTTCAACTGAATTTATCATAAACATTTAATTAAATGGTAAAATACAAACATGTAAAAATATATCCGAATATGTGGGTTATTCTTTTATTTCTCATACTAATTGCGTGAAAACCAATACAAAGAACAGCTGCCCTATACAATGGCTAGGCCTACATGTGTTAATCGTCATACTGATTGAACGTGTAAATGAAACGGGATCCGCACGCACTGTAAATATTCGGCTAAGTGCGTGTGTTCTGTTCCGTTCGACTCTTTTTTTTAAACTTTTTTTTAGAGAAAGAACGTACACTCTCAAGCCACGTGCCTCGGACCAATAAAAAGTGAGTAATTTGCATGAAACAAGGTTTAGCATAAAGCCACATAATGAACAGCATGTGGGGCAGAATTTAGGCACACAGCCTCGTCTATTTCCCGCGATAGGCTACTTGCCTCATACATTCGAGCCCTTAAAAGTGACACATTTGGATTATCGCCTCAAGAACTCATCGCATTTTTTTTATACTTTGTGCTTGCTGGGAAACCGTAATATGGACAAAGCAAATATCTGGACGCTTATCATTTCAATTTACTTTGTTAAAACGCGCGCAAGTTTTTTAACAACCACCACTGAAGAAACTTCATTCAGTAAGTAGACAATTATGAGAAAGAAAGGTACGAAAAGTACATAAACAAACACTTGTCACTGGGGTGATACCCTTTTGGTACATAATTAATTTGTACTTTTTTTGCTTGAAAAGGTAGCCTACGTATTCGTACCCAAATGGAACATTATTGTAGCGTACTTCGTGTACATTTGGGAAATGTGTTCTTTAAAGAAGAAAAATTTACCTCCAGTCCTCCACTGTATACCTTTATTTTTGAGAGTGTGTCTACGATTTCCTTAGAAATATGGGTTACGGTCGCAGTTCAGAGTCGATTGTTATTGTACACGAACTTAAAGGGCACTGTTCAAAGGCTGCGATTACTCCCTTTTCTCGATTTGTACGCCCTCTAGCGGTGAAACGTTATTACTCAGTCAGCCAGTCAGTGGGTGATCCCGTTAATGGGAGGAGGCCACCATTTCTAATGATGACTTCACGTGCAGCCAAAATAAAATCAATTGAGAAATTGAAATATAAAAAAATAAAGGTTAATAAATCAAATGAATTAAAGAATGTCTGTGTTAGTCAATTCCCCAGACAGTACAGTGGCAGAGAGCAAGTACAGACCATACTAAATAGTGCTGTGATTTTTTATTATTATTATTTTGTCTTACAAGGACGGCGGACAAGCCCCCTAATATATTATCTCTTCAGTATGTCAGTTTAACCTTAATTCCAGTCGAGAAATTTGAATGCTATTTATTGCCAATAGATGGCAGTATTTCACTATCCAAGCACAAATGTTATGCCACTGGAGGTCACCTCACGTAATTAGAGTTGAACTTGTCTCAGATACCTGATGCATGGTCTGTCATGATCGGTCATAATTTCCCCTAAAATATGTATTTATTTACTTATATATAACTACAGGGCTGGGTACATTTTAGGGAGATCAATGCCATGAGCTTTTCAAGTGTATTATAACTCCTGAAGGAAATTATGTAAAGTGCTGGTCTATTTTTTTTAATGTGTGCATTATGTCCTGGCTAAGGTTATAAGTGAATTTGCCGTCTGGGATTAGTAAAGCTCAGCCTAAACTAAACTAAACTAACCGAAAAGGCAATGTGTCCTCCTGTGTGACCTCATTTTAATCACATAATTCATCTTTCAAATGGAAACGTACAGGAGACAGAAAATGTGGCAGGCCTGGGCGCCGTGTCTGTCGACGGTGAAACGAGAACGGAAAAAATCACCATAGATACCGCATTCCGGGCCTCTTAAACGATTGCCACCTATACATTACTTTATATATTTCTTTTGCATTTCCAGACAATGACACAGACTGGATGAGGGACTTCAGTGACATTGAGTCAAAGTTCTCCCTGAGAACCTCGGAGGTCCCCGATGATGACCTCTGTTACCTGGTGCCAGGGGAGCCTCACACCGCCACTGAGTGCCAATTCAACAACCACACACACACCTTTCTGATAATCCATGGCTGGACGGTAAAAAAAAACCCTCACTGTTTACTCATGGAACATATCAACTGAACATATAGTATTACCGATCGAGTATGTACCATACGTACAGCTGAAATATTCTTGCATCATATCCAGGGAGTTATATTCTAATAGTTTTTTTAAGCTCAGCCAGTCTGGTATTTGTTAAGGCTCTGTTCCAGTGTGTGGATGGGCCCCCACAGTCTGGTATCTGTTAAGGCTCTGTTCCAGTGTGTGGATGGGCCCCACAGTCTGGTATCTGTTAAGGCTCTGTTCCAGTGTGTGGATGGGCCCCATAGTCTGGTATCTGTTAAGGCCATCACAAGCTCTACCGCCATCTTACAGCCTTTACAAGCTCTACTGCCATGTTACAGCCTTCACAAGTTCTAGGTGGTAGAGCTGGTGAAGGCTGTAAGATGGTGGTAGAGCTTGTGAAGGCTATAACATGGCGGTAGAATTTGTGAAGGCTGTAAGATAGCGGAAGAGCTTTAGAAGGCTGAAGATGGCGGTAGAGCTTGTGAAGGCTGTAAGATGGCGGTAGAGCTTGTGAAGGCTGTAAGATGGCGGTAGAGCTTGTGAAGGCTGTAAGATAGCGGAAGAGCTTGAGAAGGCTGTAACATGGCAGTAGAGCTTGTGCAGGCTGTAAGATGGCGGTAGAGCTTGTGAAGGCTGTAAGATAGCGGAAGAGCTTGAGAAGGCTGTAAGATGGCGGTAGAGCTTGTGCAGGCTGTAAGATGGCGGGTAGAGCTTGTGAAGGCTGTAAGATAGCGGAAGAGCTTGAGAAGGCTGTAAGATGGCGGTAGAGCTTGTGCAGGCTGTAAGATGGCGGTAGAGCTTGTGCAGGCTGTAAGATGGCGGTAGAGCTTGTGCAGGCTGTAAGATGGCGGTAGAGCTTGTGAAGGCTGTAAGATGGCGGTAGAGCTTGTGCAGGCTGTAAGATGGCGGTAGAGCTTGTGCAGGCTGTAAGATGGCATCTCTGCCTGCAGGTAACAGGCATGTTGGAGAGCTGGGTGTCCAAGCTGGTGGAGGCCCTGTATGACCGGGAGCCGCAGGCTAACGTGCTAGTGGTGGACTGGCTAGCACGCGCCCAGCAGCACTATCCCACCTCCGCTGCCAACACCAAGCTGGTGGGACGCGACGTCGCCAAGTTCATCAACTGGATGGAGGTGAGCACAGCAACCAATCACTGTACAGCAGTCTGTAAAATCACATGCCACCAACCAACCGCTGTACAGCAGTCTGTAAAATTACATACCAACAACCAATCACTGTACAGCCGTCTGTAAAATCACATACCAACAACCAATCACTGTACAGCAGTCTTTAAAATCACGTGCCAACAACCAATCACTAAGCTGACCTGACCTCACTGCCTCACACACAGGACAGAACTCCTCCAAATGTGAGTGAGCTTCCAATTTTAACCTCTCTGGAATTGGGGGGTCACACGCTCTGTGTTTTGGGAACGTGTGTTCCTCGGTTCCACCATATTTCCTGCTCAGCGGAGTGCAGTGGAACAGGGTTTAAATAAAGGCTCTGTTGCAGTGGAACAGGGTTTAAATAAAGGCTCTGTTGCTGTGGAACAGGGTTTAGATAAAGGCTCTGTTGCAGTGGAACAGGGTTTAGATAAAGACTGTTGCTGTGGAACAGGGTTTAGATAAAGGCTCTGTTGCTGTGGAACAGGGTTTAAATAAAGGCCTCTGTTGCTGTGGAACAGGGTTTAGATAAAGGCTCTGTTGCTGTGGAACAGGGTTTAGATAAAGGCTCTGTTGCTGTGGAATAGGGTTTAGATAAAGGCTCTGTTGCTGTGGAACAGGGTTTAGATAAAGGCTCTGTTGCAGTGGAACAGGGTTTAGATAAAGACTCTGTTGCTGTGGAACAGGGTTTAGATAAAGGCTCTGTTGCTGTGGAACAGGGTTTAGATAAAGGCTGTGTTGCTGTGGAACAGGGTTTAAAAAAAGGCTCTGTTGCTGTGGAACAGGGTTTAGATAAAGGCTCTGTTGCAGTGGAACAGGGTTTAGATAAAGGCTCTGTTGCAGTGGAACAGGGTTTAGATAAAGGCTCTGTTGCTGTGGAACAGGGTTTAAATAAAGGCTCTGTTGCAGTGGAA
>CM056379.1:6445402-6457902 GCA_029718625.1 Synaphobranchus kaupii
CTAGTCTGTACTTCTGTTGCAAGTATGTCTGATTCCTGTGCGGAAAATCGCTCTTGTCGTTAACGGTCCAGCGCGTTTGGGTTGCTCATTATGAAATTGCATGGAGTGATTGCGTTCCAACTGGCTTTTTTTTAAAGCATGAGAACAACAATTTGATTTGCTACCATAGAGACACACCTTGGACATTTAAACCCAGCCTTTTAGCAATACCGCCATCAGATGCGCCAAGATTGCCGTCATGAAATTACCAAATTTCTCGCCGACACGCCCTCAGAGCGATACCGCCAAGCGCTTACTCTTGTGTTCACTATTGCGTTTGGTTTATTAAAATCGAGCCCTCAGTGTTCTATAAGCACAGGTACGCTGGTAAAGACAGACTCACTCTTCTATAAGCACAGGTTATATTCATTCTCACTATAAGGGGCATCACCACTGGATATGATTTGGTTGTAATTAAATGTTTTTTTGACAATGCACCTTGGCCCTACATGACCCCATTATGTAATATTTTTTTTTCATTTTATTCTCTTTTATTTTTTTAAAGAAGCAATGGAACTTTGTTGAAAAAAATGCTCTGGCGCAGACGAGCGGCTGTTGACTCTTTTGTCCAGCTGGCTCTTCCTCTCTGTCTATCGATCTATCGCTCTGTCTATCTCTTTGCTCTCTCTCTTTCTCTCTCTTTCCTTTTCTGCCACTCATTATTTCCCTCTTTCTCCCTCCTTCTCTCCTCTCCCTCCCGCTCTCTTTCTTATGTAAACAGTGTTATTCCCTCCCATAATGCCACTGGGCATCGAAGCAGTACCCACAGACAGACTTTAGCAAGCCCCTCACATTAGATTAGCCCTGTAGCGACTCAGGAGGCCTTGCCAGCTAATGTCCACAGAGTACAAATGTTTATTTTTAAAAAGTCATACTGGAGTATTGATTTTTATTTAATTTTTTCCTCTCTCTATCTACCCCCCCCCACATCCCTTCTCTCATTCTTGGCTTGAAGATTCTGTCTGTCCATCATGAGGTTTTTCCGTGAAGCAAAAGCCAGATCTGCCCTTTACAACAGCTCCTATACGTGACCCTGTCAGCTCAATGTAAGCAGCGTTAAGGAACCCCTGTCCAAGCTAAATACAGTGCAGGCCGACCGTATTTCAGATTATAAACTTCATGCAGAATATCTCACCTACCAGAGAGCAAGGAAGGAGGGTGCAATGGAGAGAACGGAAAGGGTTAATATTAATATCTCAAATGTTTGTTTTCCTTTCCTATTTTTGCAGTTTTTTTTTTCTTGGAAATGTAAGTTTTGATTTAATTACATCTCTAACTGGGTCATGTTTCGAGCGCTGTGAAACGCTCTTTTGACGCTCTGCGTATCCCTGGCGACTGAACGACTGCTACTGTGTCCGCTGGGAGGAGGCCGGGGAGCTGGCTAATTGGCGGGAAACGTAAACCCACGACACGCCGTCCGTCAGCGTAAGGAAGATCACCAAAAAAATAAATAAATAATTTCCACTGTGACGACTGTTTACATGCACAGCGAACACTGGCCAGCTGACTGACTGAGCTAACTCTTAATGGTTTGTATTATCTATCATTTACAGTAGCCTTAGCTGTTAATTATATGTGCTTATTAGCTAGCTAGCTAACCTTAGATATAATAATTCAACTTATTATAATAGTTTATTTTTCTTAATTCCTGTCAGTAAACAGAATGTACTCACTGCACCTATATCAGATCCAGTCTGTAGGGGAGAGTACAGAGAAAGAAACCAACATTGTTAGTGAGAATCTCGCTTTTACTTCCTGTGCATACGTCGGGGGGAAGGGTCAGAGGTCAACAGTGTTGAATATGCTGGTTAGTTAGACAGGCCCTGGGCACCCCTATGGAAAAATAATATGCTGCAGTATATTGTAAATATATCAAAATTATCTTCACAATATATTTAAAATATACTGCAGTATATTACATTTCCATAAGGGCAGGAAGGTGTCACAGATGCAGGAAGCTGGTCACTGGTGAAGTAAAATGGTGGTTGTGAGAAGGAGTTATCGTCAGAGTAATGATCCTGTATTGGGCCTTATTATGTGGGGGATGTGGTATTTATTAGGGTTTTTTTTACCCGTGGATGAACTCACTATGGCCTGTGTGACGCTCCCCCCTACCCCCCATGACAATAATCCCTATCCCCCCAACAATTAATAAAGCAGCCACAGCCTCTCATGCAATATCTCCTGTTTATGATGTTATTGTCCTTTGTCATTCTCAAGGTTTGCAGAATGGAACATAAGCAGACGCAATCATACCCTGAAAAACGTGCGACAGTACTTGGTCTGAAACCTTTTGCGGCCGTTTATTCGATACGTATTGATACAAACAAACTGGACAGAGTCATAGGTTCTGGTTGAGGTTCTCACCCCGAAAATACTTCCTGGCATTGTTCTTTCAGCCAGTGATGGCTGACTGCATTCGGAGTGTTCGGACACAGAAATGCACACACAAAGCACCAATCTGATCCAGGAATGCCAAAGTAATCTTCTACAGTAATCTCTTCTACTGTAGCCCTCATTAGACCAATTGTTCCCAAATGAATATTGGAGAGTTTTAGCGTTTTAAACCAGAACAATTTAATAAGCTCCTTACAAATATCAAGCAGCGGCATTCTCGCATCTGATTAAAGTATTTTCATTGCCGCTTCAGGCAAAAGGGAATATCTTTACATTGGATCACAAGTGCTGCGGTGTAGAGCGAAACTGGTGGGGTTACGGACTTTGCTGTATTTGCTGAGGATCAGATTACTATACTAGGCAGGTGCTAAACAATTTTACAGCAATCAAGGCCAGCTCTTTTAGCTTCTGAATCTGAAGGGCACGGTTATCTATGCATCACAATATTTCCACGCCAGACCGATGGTGGAACGGCCGATGCCGTAGCTATGATACGGACCATAGACCGTGCGACACATTGAACTTTGACCCCCCTTTTGAGCTCCACCTTTAGTTTAAACCGGGCCGGCCAGCGAAGGATGGGCTCCCCCTCTCTAGCCAGTTCCTTCTGAGATTTCTTCCCATTCTGGGAGTTTTTTCTCACCACTGTTGAGTGTTTTTCTTCCCACCGGGGAGTTTTTACCTTCGTTTTGCTGGTTGGGGGTCAAGGCCTGTTTTTTTCTTTTGCTCAGTTTTCTTTCTGTTTCTCTGTGCAGCGTCTTTGTTACAGTTCTCTGTAAAAAGCACTATACAAATAAAATTAGAGTTGGGGTTGGACATCTACCTGCCGCCAGTCTTTCAGAACACTCAGGAAAAGAGAGAGAGTGAGAGAGAGAGAGAGAGAGAGAGACAGAGAGAGAGAGAGAGAGAAGAGAGAGAGAGAGAGAGAGAGAGAGAGAGAGAGAGAGACAGAGAGAGAGATAGAGAGAGAGTGAGAGAGAGAGAGAGAGAGAGAGAGAGAGAGAATTCCCAAAAAGAGTCCCTCAGTCAGCTGGTTCTGAAACTAACTAACCTCGTAACCACAAACACAGAAGAGTTACAGACCAGCACTGCTTACCACCACAGATTAGAGTAAACCAAATCATCAAACCAATGCAAAAACTCGTATTTGGAACATTGGGACATAGAAACCAAATTACAACACAAATTAGAATGTTATCTGACCCTAAAAAGAGAATACAAATTGGCTGACTATCTCTCCACTGTCAGAGATAGAAAGCTGAGACTGATCCTTACCAAGTACAGGCGCAGTGATCACAGTTTAGCCATTGAAAAAGGCAGACATAAAAAAATCTTGGTTACCTAAAGAGCTAAAGAATATGTGGTCACTGTACGGCAGGTAAGGTTGAGACAGACATGCACTTCCTCCTAAATTGTGAGAAAAATACCAGACGAAATTTGAAAACCAAATTCCAAATTTTCTACTCCTAGATGACAAAGAGAAATTGCCACTCCATTCTAGGAGAGGGACAAGGTACACACCTTGCGGCACAATATTTGTCAGAATGCCATAGCCATAGAGACACTGGGTAACTGAAATACGTTTTTTTTAAATTATTATTATTGCCCTTATTATTGTTGTTGCTATTACCATTTTATTGAATTATTTATAAATTCTTTCCCTTTATTATAACCATATGTACCTACCTGTTCCATTTTCATTTGTTGGTATTTATTTTTGAGGGGGGCTGTTTCCCCCTCTCCCTCAGGGCAGGGTGGGGTCACGGGGGAATTAGGGAACTGGAGCAGAGATTAAGCCCGTACCCATCGACTGAATATACAGCGGCCAGCTATAGTCCGCAGTCGAGGTGAAGATGAATGGGGCAGCTGGTTAACGTGCCACTGAAGAGTCAGTCGAGCCGTAATGGCGGCAGAACGGCGGGTAGAGTAAGGTGCGTTTCGGACACAAGGTTCACGTTTTTAAAAAAAGAAAAAGAAGGGAAACCGGCCTGGCTCATTAGCTGTGGATCTGATAAGTCCAGCCGCTGACATTAGCTAATAATTACGTGCGCTAACCGGCCGCAGCAATGACCCAGTCCTCTGGCATCGGGGAGAGATGTTATATCAGATGAGGGAGGGTCTGCCTTGCCATAAAATGACTCTTTTTATGCCGAAGCCAAGACCCCCATCTCCCCCCTCAGATACTGGCGTGGCTTCATCTTCATCCTGGCCAATGAGCAGCTGCAAACAGATGAAGTAAGCTTATTGAAAAGCTCATCGGCCAATGAGGACGGAGGAGGAGAGAGAGAGTGGGCGGGGACTGGGTTTTGGGGCCAAATTGAATTATGGCGTCTAAATGTAGACATGGCAAAAGCTTCATAGCTCATTGATTTTCAGAGGCACGGCTCTCTCTCTCTCTCTCTTGCTCTCGCACCGCAGAACGTAATTTATACCACATGTGCTGAAACATGCCCCGCCAGATTAAAAGTGGCGGGTTTTCAGACCACTTTACGCAGAGAGGATAAAAATAACAAAAAAAAGTGAGTCTTCCAGGACTGGTCTCTCCCTCTCCCCCTCCCTCTCTTTCTCTCTCACACACTCTTTCTCTCTCTCTCTCTCTCTCTCTCTCTCTCTCTCTCTCTCTCTCTCTCTCTCTCTCTCTCTCTCTCTCTCTCCCAGCACCCTCAGCCTGCCTCCCCCTGTGCCTGACCTGACCTGTCACACATAATAATAATAATAATAATAATAATATAATAATAATAATAATAATAATAATAATAATAATAATAATAATTATCATTTATATTTGCATGACACTTATTTTCCTTCAATGGTTTGTTTTAGAGACAAACATTTATATTATCACAAATACTGACCCTTAAAAACAGACATTAATAAAACAGAAAACAGTGGCATGAATAAAACTGGCATGAACAAAAATAAAGCAAAAGCAGAAACAGAAACTCTGTGATTAAAGGCAGGTTGTCTCATTAGGATAAGAGAAGAGTAAACTATAAGTACATTTCAGTAAAAAAAAAAAAAAGATAACAACACAAATATACCCATGAAAAGCCCCCCAAAAACAATTTTTAATTTGTCAGCATGTATGCCGTGATACTTCATATCTGTCAGGAATACAATTTTAGAAATGATTCTGAGCCGCACTGAAATGTGAAGATGTAGCATAATGTTCAAAGATAGGACAGTGGCTTTCCTTTTAGCCTGGGGCGCTAAACGCTTTGGGATGTCCCGCCATTTTCCAAAACAGTTGCCACAGTAACGGTCCATTTTGCTTTTTGCAGAAGTCGAAACTGGAACCGTTGCTGTCAAAACCAAACATACAACCTCACATGCATTTGTATATAACATTTTTGTAACTGTCGCTGCAGAAATGTAACACTACATAAACTGGAAAGCCATTTCCTAGTCGTTAGGGGCGTGACACAAGCTATAAGTGTCCTATGTAGTTTACGCTCTTTTTCTCAGTCTATTTATACAAGGCAAGAAAAAATGAAGGGCTTTAACATGTCTGTTCTGGCTTGTGTGTCTGTGTGTGTGTGTGTGTGTGTGTGTGTGTGGTGGTGTATGTGAGTGTATGTGTATAAAAAAAGAGAAGTATGCCTTGCATATTTAACTTATTGTACAGTACCTGTCATTTCCAAAACATATATAAACTACCATAGACTGCAGACATACAGTACCAAACAAAATGACCCTTCTCTGTGATTGGACCATGGGGCGATCCAGTTGGTGGGATTGTGGTCCTGATTGGTTGGCTCTGATTGGACCATGGGGTGATGCAGTAGGTGGGATTGTGGTCCTGATTGGTTGGCTCTGATTGGACCATGGGGTGATGCAGTAGGTGGGATTGTGGTTCTGATTGGACCATGGGGTGATGCAGTGGGTGGGATTGTGGTTCTGATTGGACCATGGGGTGATGCAGTAGTTGGGATTGTGGTTCTGATTGGACCATGGGGTGATGCAGTAGGTGGGATTGTGGTCCTGATTGGTTGGTTCTGATTGGACCATGGGGTGATGCAGTAGGTGGGATTGTGGTCCTGATTGGTTGGTTCTGATTGGACCATGGGGTGATGCAGTAGGTGGGATTGTGGTTCTGATTGGACCATGGGGTGATGCAGTAGTTGGGATTGTGGTTCTGATTGGACCATGGGGTGATGCAGTAGGTGGGATTGTGGTCCTGATTGGTTGGTTCTGATTGGACCATGGGGTGATGCAGTAGGTGGGATTGTGGTCCTGATTGGTTATCTTAGCTCTGATTGCTTCCATTAGGAGCACAATGCAGCTTTGTCCCCCTGAACTTAAATGCTGTTTTGTGGTGATTGGAGGAAAATAAGGAACACTAAATAGCATATAGCACAGTCCTTACAGTATGTTTGAGCAGTATAAAGATAATGGCATGGCCAAAAGTGTCAGTTAGATGGATCTTTATTTACATTTCTCTTTTTTTCTCCCTTGCAGTATGTTTGAATATATATTTGCTTTTTCAAGTTCAACAGAACCGGAGGGCACCAGTGGAAATGAATAAAAAGTAAATTTCACACTGGAAACTATTTTTTCTCTTTCTCTCTCTGTCACACACACACACACGCACACGCACGCACGCACGCACGCACGCACGCACGCACGCACGCACGCACGCACGCACGCACGCACGCACGCACGCACGCACACACATACACACACACTCTCTCACACACACACACACACACACACACACATACACACACACACACACACACACACACACACACACACACACACACACACCCCCCATCCGTTCGACCTGGCCTTGCTGCCAGTGGTTTATTGTAGGGGAGTCAGGTTTTGATTAAGCTGTGGTTTGGGCTGGCTGGGCTTTACCTTCGCTATGGCAGGATACGTTTCTCCTTCTCCAAACACTGGGGGGTGAAAGGCTGCCTGTATGGAGGGGGGGGGGGGGGGGGTCCTGTCGTTGGGGCTCCTGGAGACACCGGTGCGGGCGCCTTCCAGTCACCCCCGGCAACCGCAGCCACTCCCAGCGGCCCTACGGCCGGCTGGAGCTGCCAACTTGAGCCGGGCGCTCGCAGTCGCATGCTTGCCCATTTGTATCCCCCCTTGCGGCAGGAAGCTGAGCCAGCGGTGGCTAATGTAGCACAGGTTAAAGGTTTTGATTGAGCACACACAGCAATATGTCCAGTGTTAATTCAGCTCTAACAGAGTTTGTATGAGTCCAATAGGGACCATATGTACACTTTAAGAGTTAATTTAACACTGAACATTTTACTGCGCATTTGTGTCAATTTGCCTATAACCCTTTAAGGTGTAAGAGCAAAAATGTGATGAGAATGTTCTTAACTGGACATTCTAATGCTGATGTAACCATCACTACTGGTTCTAAAACGCTGACTTGGAAGTTTGAAAAACATTCCAAAAAAACCTGCTCTTCAAAGGGTTAATGATTTTGTCACTAAGACTGTTTCAGGTTAGTAATTTATTTGTGACTAAGATGTTTTATGTTGTGTGATTGTTTGTAATGTAACCTCTAGAGCAGGGATCCCTTGAAAAAAACTATTTTAGTGGTACTCACCTGGATAATTTAATACACAAATTAATTAAATAAAAGTTGTCAAAAAACAAAACAAAGAAGTTAATTTAGGAATTAACTGGGATGGCAGTCAGAGAGAGGCCTACACCTGCGCGTGAGCGGCCAAAGCCTTGAGTGTTGCTCTCCCCCATGTACGCCCTTGTGCGTTCAATAGGTGTGACATCTATTCCTCCAGCGTCTAGTCCTCCACATTGATTTCATTAGACATTGGTGGAAATTAATACAAATTCAAATACTTGTCGTTGACAAATGACGTCCTTGCCTGCCTGTCAACCTAATGTATGTGTAAAGTTTCATCCGAATGGGATCAGAATTATAGGCGCTAAGGCTGTTACAGACAGACGTACAGATGGGAGTGACTGGATTAACCTCATCGCAGCGTTACGTATGCGGGTGTCGTTCGTTCGTTCGTTCGTTCGTTCGTTCGTTCGTTCATTCATTCATTCCTCAGATTGGTAAAAATGTAGTACAGCCTGGATGAGGGAAACTGCGAGGCAAAAAGCACTGACTTCTGCTAATTAAACAACACAACGACATAAAGGAAGATACAAGAACAAGAGAAGACTATTCGGCCTATCTCAGCTGCTAATCCGAGAATACAATTATGGACATATTGGAAGATAGAATCACTGCTAATCAAAGAAGACAACGACATAGAGGAAGATACAAGAGCAAGAGAAGACCATTCAAGGCTAACTGAGCTGCTAATTTGCCTCCGATCTAAAGTGAATGGTTTACGGTGTCGGGTTTAGTCTTGAAGAATCCCACGTCTTCTCTCCCCACCATAAATCCAGGTCATAAAACCTGTCTGTGTGTGTGAGTGAGTGTGTGTGTGTGTGTGTGTGTGTGTGTGTGTGAGTGTGTGTGTGTGTGTGTGTGTGTGTGTGTGTGTGTGTGTGTGTGTGTGTGTGTGTGTGTGTGTGTGCGTCTCTGTACATTTCTGTTGTTTATTTGCTTGCCAGGCTGTTTTCTGCATTCTGTTACACAAAATATCCCATTTTATACATGTATTCTGGCTCACCAGCATGCAGTGGCCCACTAGCGGTCTGCTGTTAGCGCCAACGCTCAGTCCTGCACCGTGCATGCTGTGTCTAGAGCAGCCTGCAAGCAGAGGGGTTGAGATAAGACAGAATGAGGATCAGCCTGTAAAGAAAAGGCAGATCAGCCTGTAAAGAAAAGGCGGATCAGCTGTTTAATGATCCTTCCAATAGAGGTCCGCTGTAGTGCCAATTTTCAAATGGCTGGCACACTGACAGCTGACTCTGACGGCGGGCCAGAAGGTGCTTTTCTGCGGGGATATTTATGGGAGAAATTCAAGTTCAGTTCCTTTTTTGAGGAGATAAAAAATCCATGACCCTCTGGTTCAGTCACTTCAACACAGCTCCCAACACACATACTCTCCAAGGTACTGAAAACCAACCTCAGGGTTGTATTTAATTACATGTAGTATTTAATTTTTAAAACTATTAGCAGAACATTTTAAACCCGACATTTGCATATTTCAGTAAAAAAAGTCAAACAGAAAAAGACACAGAGAGTTCTACATCTCACTGTGTCATCACTGCCCATCTGTGACATCACTGGTATACAATAATTAATGACAGAAGCAACAAACCCGGGGCTGCTGGTTGGCTTATCCAAAATAAGATTAAAATAACGGCTTCATTCATATCTGTTATTAGTCCAAGAAAATAAAAATCTAATTAAATCTATAATTAAAAAAATGTGTCATTTACAAGTCATTTATAAATTAGACCTTTTTAAATTTCAAATTACTTACATTTATTTAGAGATTTGAGCGATGACTCAGTGACTTTATAGTCACAGAAGCAGCACTACTGTAACATCCGTGCTTCAATTGGCTTTTTGTTAATGGAAATCCACAGATTAATAACGATATGCAGTGTTGCATAAGATTTATGGGACTGTACTTGTAACTCTTGCAAAGGAGGTTGCAGTTTTGGTTAAACAAGCAACGTTATCTTAACGGCTTAAATGTAAACAATGTAAGCTGGTTAAGAGTGTCTAAGCAAATAAACTATATTCATTTTAAATCTTCGGTTTGTTTTGCTTTTGTTTTTATTTTCATACTTTACTGAGACTAAGCAAGAGCCCTTGAAGTATATTTTTTTATTTTTGTCATATTAAGTGCACTAACTAACTGATTGGAAAGGGTGAATTGAGCTTTGCTACTCAATCTTTTTCAAGTAAATGTAAAAGTCTGTTCTCTCATTCTTTATAATTTTACTTCTTAGTGGTCATATAATTACAATATATCTTCCTGTTACACAATTAGTATGTTGTGGGTATTACATGGTAGTTTACAATAATAAAGGAACGGGCCACTTTTACAAGGAACACTACAGCAGAAAAACCTTACATTTTCCTGTTCTCCGTTTTTCTGCACATCGTCTTTGTGACAGTGTCACTTTCAAAATCACAATTGAATGGATTGGGTTAAAAGCTAGAGATACATTTTAGGCCTGGATTATATTACATTATGTTATATTATATCACATAGGTTTTAATTAAATGGGGAATTCACATGCATAATTGTAACTATTTACATGTGATTTTTATTTATAAATGTACATTTACAGTATACACAGTGTATGTGTCTATTTATAAGACTATATTTTATTCCAGGTACAAATCTGATAATGACTTTGCTGTGTGTTTCCCAGCCTTGGCGTGTGATTTAGCCCCTGACACAGTGGCCTTGGTGTGTGATTTAGCCCCTGACACAGTGGCCTTGGCGTGTGATTTAGCCCCTGACACAGTGGCCTTGGCGTGTGATTTAGCCCCTGACACAGTGGCCTTGGCGTGTGATTTAGCCCCTGACACAGTGGCCTTGGCGTGTGATTTAGCCCCTGACACAGTGGCCTTGGCGTGTGATTTAGCCCCTGACACAGTGGCCTTGGCGTGTGATTTAGCCCCTGACACAGTGGCCTTGGCGTGTGATTTAGCCCCTGACACAGTGGCCTTGGCGTGTGATTTAGCCCCTGACACAGTGGCCTTGGCGTGTGATTTAGCGTGTAAACGCTGCTGTAGAGGAGAGGCCCGTGTAGTAAATCATGAGCCTCCATCATAACGTGACTCTGTGCTCTATCTCCGCTCTGATAACAGAGAGTAGGGAGGAGACCCATGTCAAACAGTCAAACACTCTGTGTCTGGGTTTCGCTTTCGCCATGAGAACATGGGACCAGAGATATAGGAAGGGGGGGGGGAAATGGGGGCCCTAGCACCTACACTGGAACATAAATTTAAAATGACGACGGAACCAATTTTATTGTCTGATTTGAAAAAAAAGTACTGTCTCACCCATTCGCTAGCATGTTCGCTCACTTACTCACTAACTCACTCACTAACTCACTCACTCACCCACCCACTCTTACTGGCATGCCACTCACTCACTCTCTCTCTCTCTCACTCACTAACTCACTCACTCACCCACTCTTACTGGCATGCTACTCACTCACTCTCTCAATCACTCACTCACTCACTCACTCAATCACTCACTCACTCACTCACTCAATCACTCGCTCACTCACTCTTTCACTAACTCGCTCGCTCACTCACTCACTCACTCAATCACTCGCTCACTCACTCTCTCACTAACTCGCTCGCTCACTCACTCACTCAATCACTCGCTCACTCACTCACTCACTCAATCACTCGCTCACTCACTCACTCACTCACTAACTCGCTCGCTCACTCACTCACTCACTCACTCGCTCACTCACTCTCTCACTAACTCGCTTGCTCACTCACTCATTCAATCACTCATTCAATCACTCGCTCACTCACTCACTCACTCACTCACTCTCTCACTAACTCGCTTGCTCACTCACTCTCTCACTCATTCACTCACTTGCTCACTCACTCACTCACTCAATCACTCATTCAATCACTCATTCAATCACTTATTCACTCACTCGCTCGCCTGCTTGCTCGCTCACTGACTTACTCGCTCACTCACTGACTTGCTCACTTGCATTACATTACATTACATTTACTTGCGCACTGACTCACTGACTCACTCTGTAAGCTCCCACAATAGTGATGTACAGTGATGAGGATCTGCCACTAGAGTGTGCTGGAGACATTGGTGTGCTGGGTGCATGGCTGTATCTCTCATCAGAGATTACCGTTAAGGGACTGTCAGAGGGGCTTTACTGGACAACAGTAAAGACCGTGGGTTCAGATCCCACTGTTACAGATTACTGGCTCTGATACCTGCTCAGGGTAATGTTACAGCATTAAAGACCATGGGTCAGATCCCATTGTTACAGATTACTGGCTCTGATACCTGCTCAGGGTAATGTTACAGCAGTAAAGACCATGGGTCAGATCCCATTGTTACAGATTACTGGCTCTGATACCTGCTCAGGATAATATTACAGCAGTAAAGACCATGGGTTCAGATCCCACTGTTACAGATTACTGGCTCTGATACCTGCTCAGGGTAATGTTACAGCAG
>CM056379.1:6462902-6492244 GCA_029718625.1 Synaphobranchus kaupii
TTAGCGTGTGCAGAATGTAGCGTCGGTGTGAGTTAGCGTGTGCAGAATGTAGCGTCGGTGTGAGTTAGCGTGTGCAGAATGTAGCGTCGGTGTGAGTTAGCGTGTGCAGAATGTAGCGTCGGTGTGAGTTAGCGTGTGCAGAATGTAGCGTCGGTGTGAGTTAGCGTGTGCAGAATGTAGCGTCGGTGTGAGTTAGCGTGTGCAGAATGTAGCGTCGGTGTGAGTTAGCGTGTGCAGAATGTAGCGTCGGTGCGAGTTAGCGTGTGCAGAATGTAGCGTCGGTGCGAGTTAGCGTGTGCAGAATGTAGCGTCGGTGTGAGTTAGCGTGTGCAGAATGTAGCGTCGGTGTGAGTTAGCGTGTGCAGAATGTAGCGTCGGTGTGAGTTAGCGTGTGCAGAATGTAGCGTCGGTGTGAGTTAGCGTGTGCAGAATGTAGCGTCGGTGTGAGTTAGCGTGTGCAGAATGTAGCGTCGGTGTGAGTTAGCGTGTGCAGAATGTAGCGTCGGTGTGAGTTAGCGTGTGCACAATGTAGCGTCGGTGCGAGTTAGCGTGTGCAGAATGTAGCGTCGGTGTGAGTTAGCGTGTGCAGAATGTAGCGTCGGTGCGAGTTAGCGTGTGCAGAATGTAGCGTCGGTGTGAGTTAGCGTGTGCAGAATGTAGCGTCGGTGCGAGTTAGCGTGTGCAGAATGTAGCGTCGGTGTGAGTTAGCGTGTGCAGAATGTAGCGTCGGTGTGAGTTAGCGTGTGCAGAATGTAGCGTCGGTGTGAGTTAGCGTGTGCAGAATGTAGCGTCGGTGTGAGTTAGCGTGTGCAGAATGTAGCGTCGGTGTGAGTTAGCGTGTGCAGAATGTAGCGTCGGTGTGAGTTAGCGTGTGCAGAATGTAGCGTCGGTGGGAGTTAGCGTGTGCAGAATGTAGCGTCGGTGTGAGTTAGCGTGTGCAGAATGTAGCGTCGGTGCGAGTTAGCGTGTGCAGAATGTAGCGTCGGTGCGAGTTAGCGTGTGCAGAATGTAGCGTCGGTGTGAGTTAGCGTGTGCAGAATGTAGCGTCGGTGTGAGTTAGCGTGTGCAGAATGTAGCGTCGGTGTGAGTTAGCGTGTGCAGAATGTAGCGTCGGTGTGAGTTAGCGTGTGCAGAATGTAGCGTCGGTGTGAGTTAGCGTGTGCAGAATGTAGCGTCGGTGTGAGTTAGCGTGTGCAGAATGTAGCGTCGGTGTGAGTTAGCGTGTGCAGAATGTAGCGTCGGTGTGAGTTAGCGTGTGCAGAATGTAGCGTCGGTGTGAGTTAGCGTGTGCAGAATGTAGCGTCGGTGTGAGTTAGCGTGTGCAGAATGTGGTGTCAGCCCTGGAGCTCCAGTAAGAGCATGATTGCTTCCCTTGGCCGGGGACCTTGGTCTTTAGCCCAGCAGGCTAGTGATGTTTCTTGCTGTGTGGCGTGACTGCGGCTCGTCCCCCGCTGCAGTTCGAAGCCCCGCTACTGAAACAGCCTGGCCACAGTGCTCCTTGGGGACGAATTCAGGGTGAATATGGCCTTGTGATCTAATCAAAGAGCGAGATGTGTCTAAAAATGGAGTTTAATGGCAGGAAATTAATATACAGCCTCCAAACTTCCCAGGACACCCCACTCCCACTGACATCTCCAGAGGGGACAGAGTCTCCTTAGAGAAGAGGGTAAATATAGATGAGCTTGGCTACCCTAAACTACTGGGTTTACTGTGCAATGAAAGAGACGTTAAACCCCCAACCCCCCCAAAAAAAGGAAAAGGGAATTCTCACAGGGAATGCTCACTGGAAATACTCACAGGGAATTCTCACAGGGAATGCTTGCAGGGAATGCTCACAGAGAATTCTCACAGGGAATTCTCACAGGGAATGCTCGCAGGGAAATCTCACAGGGAATGCTCACAGATAATTCTCACAGGGAATGCTCACAGGGAATGCTTGCAGGGAATGCTCACAGGGAAATCTCACAGGGAATGCTTGCAGCGAATGCATGCTTTATAGACGACAAAGGAAGCACCATGCAGTGTTAAAGCAGTGTAATGGATTCTTCTTCACACACACACACACACACACACACACACGCACACACACACACACGCACACACAACCCGTCCACCGTCTGTGGGCACGGCAGTAAACATTTTCGCAAAACGATAACACAGTGAACATTTGCTGAGGCCGCAGAGGCCACACTCCAGGGGTGGGCGTGTGTGTGTGTGTGTGCGTGCGTGCATGTGTGCGTGCGCGTGCGCGTGCGTGTGCGTGTGCGCGTGCGTGTGCGTGTGTGTGAGTGTGTGTGTGTGTGTGTGTGTATATCAGTTTGTGCGCAGTAATGTTGTGTGCATGTGTGTGTGTGTGTGTGTGTGTATATCAGTTTGTGTGCAGTAATGTTGTGTGCATGTGTGTGTGTGTGTGTGTGTCTGTGTGCTTGTGTTTTTCAGCATTTAACGATGTCAGACAGTTTAAGGGATGAAGAAGGAAGTGACCTCACAGATTTGACATATGCCTGCGGCGGTAGTTTTACTCTGTCCGTCTCGCGGGACGGAAACACCGCCAAAGCCGTTAATTACCGCTGATATTCGAACAGGAGCGCATGCAATGTGTTTAAACCATATCCTCTAAATGTAGGCTAGGGAACAGAGAAAGGAAAAAAAGATGGAGAGAGTGAGAGAGAGAGAGAGAGAGGACAGAGAGAGAGGTCATGGCCCCCCCCCCTCGCCGCCTGTTTTTGTTTCTCCAACACCTTGGTAATTAGTGCTAATAAATGAGCTTGCCGCGGGGCAGGGTGCTCTCACGGGGGGGAAGTGACACGTGTGAGCTCGGCTTATTAGGATATTAATATCGCTGACGGGCCCTGATGAGCCTCACTATGGAGGGGGAGGTGGGAGGGGGGGTGAATTTGTCATTTATTTAGCAGGATTTATTTAGCGGGCTGTTCTGGGTACAGGACGAGAAGAGAGAGAGGATTCCTAAGCCCTGTCTTTTTTTTTTCTTAGTCCTGATCCATCGGTTCATGAGCCAGATCAGACACGCATACTGTAGGCAAAATTGCAGGACACAGGTAAAATTAGAATAGGAATTTTTATCATCCATTACATTTACACAAAAAAAAACGTCATTTTGTAGGCTATACTAACTTAAAGCTGGATTACGCACCTTTTTTTTTTTTTAGAAAGATATCGGGGAACGGTCATGCTTAGTTGGTAGCAATCATAGAAATAGAAATCCAGCACCATACACTGAGTTTATACCCCCTAAAACCTGCGATTCGACCCAAATTTTGGTTTTCAAAACAAAGTGGCTTATGATATAAACCAATAGAAGAGATACAGTTCATTTCACGCTGCAAACAAATCAACAGTGAGATAGGACCTGATTAGGACAAATCAGGGGCTCACAGAATATTTTATTTTTATGTTCGTGCTCACAAAAGGAAAAAAGGATGCTCCGCAAATTGGTTGCCATGATCCTTAAATAAAAAAACAAAAGGGAAAAAAACCTTATCGTAACTTCTTACAAGGAGTTTCCGTGGTGACGTGCGTAAGCCAATAGGAGAGAGAGAGTGAGAGAGAGAGAAGGAGAGAGAGAGAGAGAGAGAGAGAGAGGGATTGTGCGCAATAGTCTTTCCTGTGAGGGCAGCGTGGTTCCTGGAACCCGAGAGAAAGGGGCGTCTCCTGCAGAACAAAACATTCCGCACAGAAGCCTGTGTCCTGCCTGTGATGTCACAATGCCGCACGGTGTTCTCTTCGGTCATTGGGGCTGAGACGGCCAATGGGAGCTGTGGATTCAGTGCTGCAGTTATAAGCCTGTGCTGAATGACCTCTACTCTGAGTAAATGTGCCGTGTCGTTTTCTGCAGATGTTTATATCACAGCTGTGCCCATGAAGGGCTCTAATAAAGACTGAAGGACGTGCACGTGAAGCCATTGAGCTGTGGAGCTGTAAGCCAGCGCATGCTATACCAGAGCAGGCCGAGCCACATACACTGCGCTGAATCAATGAGAAATCGCAGGAAGAGCACATTACCTCATAAAGAGGGGTGGGGCTTACTGCACTTCGGTCTGATTCAACAGTACATACTGAGCCGTGGACTAAAACCGTGACCCCTTCCTCGTTCTACGTGTACACGCACAAATGCACAACCCGCAGACAACCCTGTAATGCACCCAGGCTGTACCGTACTTCCTAATGTTGTCCTGCACACACACCCACACACACACAGACAAAGGACAATTCATTTAAGATATACAGCACTTAACTATAATTTTAACGTGTGCAGATATACCCGCAGAGGACAGTTAATTTAAGCCGCTCTAATTTAACGGAATGAAGGAAGCCTCTCCCGGACACTGCGTAAGCTTCCCGTCGGAAATGTGAGGTGACTTTTCTCTCATCACAGGATATTCCCACTTTTCCAAACGGCGCTCCCCCTGCCTGCACTAAATCCAGCATGGTAAAAATAAACTCCGATAGAGTGCGTTTAACTCTGTTAGAGTACAGGTCATCCCCGTTGGATCCATGTGGACAAGCGCTAAGAGTTGATTTAACACTGTGAGGTTTTGCCTTGTGTAGTGTGTGGTGATTGTGTTGGGAGGCAGACAGGCGCTCTATGATGGCGGGTCAGGGGTGGGGGGTGGGGATGGCGGGGGGTGGGGATGGCGGGTCAGGGGTGGGGATGGTGGGGGTTGGCAGTGTTTAAGGCCTCGCTGAGCCCCAGGAGAAGCGACGAGCCGCAGGACAGACACAAATCACCGAGATACCGCCGGGAACCACTGCCGCCAAAGGCCCTCCCCACCCCCTTACCGCCATTCCCCCCCTATCACTAGCTCTCTCTCTCTGTCTCTCTCTCTCTCTTTTTGTCTTTCTCTCTCTGTCTTTCTCTCACTCTCTCTCTTTGTCTCTCTGTCTCACTCTCTCTCTCTCTGTCTCTCTCTCTCTCTTTTTGTCTTTCTCTCTCTGTCTCTCTCTCTCTCTCTCTTTGTCTCTCTGTCTCACTCTCTATCTCTCTCTCTATCTCTCTCTCTGTCTCTCTCTCTCTCTCTCTCTCTCTGTCTCTCTCACTCTCTCTCTCTCTGTCTCTCTCTCTCTCTTTGTCTCTCTCTCTCTCTCTCTCTCTTTCTCTCTCTCTACATGACGGAAAACGTTCACACACACAGCGGCAGGAGACCTGATGTCCAGTGTGTACATTGGCCTCGGCTCTCCACCCGCCCGTCTCCCCAGCATGCATCTGGTTTTAACGCCGCTCTCTGCCTTACCCGCCAAAAACGCCGCGCGCGGCTGCCACCGTTACAGTTTTTCACAATTGTTAACACACGTTTCTCAAAACAATAACGGCTTTCTCAAAACTGCACACACAAAACTGAAAACCTCACACACAAAATGTTAAACCTGACACTCCCTTTGCAAGATGACTCTTTGCCATCAAATCTCTTAACTGTTCACAAAATGGAACTCGTGTTTTCATTTGGTACACACAGCCATATTTTCAAATGACACACACATACCATTCATTGAGTACACACAACTAAGCATTTGCTGCACACTACCAAGCATTTACAGCACACTGAAGTGCAAAATTGAAAACACAATCATAGAAATGGAACACACCATATGAATGACAATGACTCTGGAGAATGAGCCATTTCTCCTTTTGTAAAATGTTTCAGTGTAGGCCTACTTTTTTCATAGTCAAACATAAAACAGCACACAAATATGCAGCAAAAACAAGTTTTATTTCGGTACACACAGAGACCAGTACAGTACTGTAAACCGGCCTGCTCAACCCCCCCCCCCCCCCCACTCCCCCTTCACAAAAATGAATTATGCATCACGCCTCCGGTTCCTGTCTGGCCAGAGGGCCTCATCCACATCACAGGCAATGTTCTCCCTGGCCAAGCAGCGTTGGAAGAAACGCCTCGAGTGGCGCATGAAGCCCTGACAGGCCTCAACAGTCACGACGCCACAAGCCTCCTCCATGGCCTGGAGCAGTGGGACCCGGCCCTGTGGGTTCCGTTCATATACCTTCCACCTCCAAGCTGAAAGAAACTCCTCAATGGGATTCAGGAAAGGAGAATAAGGTGGAAGGTATAGAACGGGAAAATGTGGGTGGTCCTGGAACCACTCACGCACTTGAGCAGCCCGGTGGAAGCTCACATTGTCCCAGATGACGACGTGATCGATCCGCTGTGGGCCATCTATCTGGCCAGGTGGTACCAGCAGGTCATGCAGGCCATCCAGGAAGGCGAGGAGATGGGCAGTGTTCCTCCTCTTCCTCCTCCTCCTCCTCTTACCCCTCTTACCCCTCTCCTTCTCTGGTTGTCTCTTCAAAGTTCTCCATTGTTCACCAAACAAAACAGAGGCTCAAGGCACTTTTATGCTGCAGTCCTGATTGCAAATTGCTCTGAATGTTGAGACCTGAATGTTTAGAGATTTGAATATTTGTGTGTTGTAGGTTGATGCTTTGAGATTTTACTTGAGAAGTGTGTGCAACAACTGAACATTGTGTGTAGTGTTTTGACAACAAGGTGATGTGTAATTGACATCAGAGTGTAAAGAAGGAAAGTCAGAGTCTAATGCAGATAAGGGAGTGTGAAGTAGTGCCAAATTGGGTCGAGCGATTGGTACATGAAATGAAGGTTGTGCAAATTGTGCCGAATTTTCGCTTTTTGTGTGTTAACAATTGTGAAAAACTGTAATCTTCCCTTGGATGAGTGGGAGGTTTAGCGGCCCGTCAGAGAGCCTTCTTCGTCTCCTCCTCCTCCTCCTCCTCCTTATTACTGTGTGAGACGGTCTCTCACAAACACCTCAAACCCCCCCCCCCCCCCCGCAGAATGGCCACGGTCAGGGCAGAATTATTTATATTGAGAATTATTTATTATAAAGAAATTTTAACCTTTCTTCAGAAAAAAATTGTTTCGCATGATAATAATCTGCTTGGGAAGCTTTCATTTCTTAACACATTAACGCACATTCTCATCTGAACGAGTGGGATAGCACTTAAGATCCAAAATGATCATCTAACAAATGTAAACATTAATAACTCCGGAGTGAGGCTTCATAATCGGATCGTAATCAGTAAACCACAAACTGAGTGATTCTAGTAAGCATTGGATGTCTAAACTCAACGTGAATGTGCCTGTGGTTGTAAATTTCCAATTTGACGTTCCAAATTAGTGTGGGAATTGGACATGATCCTCCCTCAAGTTGCATGCCAATATGTAAAGAAAAAAAATTAACTCGCAATCACTGTAGTTCTCCAACATGATGTTGTAAATGTGATTTTTTTTTAACATCACTAAGTTGTTCCACAGGTTGTACAACAAGCAGAAGCTTTATTTATTTCTGTAGCCTACTCAAGTCGTGCTGGTTAAAAGCATGGCCAGGAAACTACTGTAGCATGACCTGCTAAGCTAAAGACCAAGGTCCCCAGCTAAGGGAACTAATCACACTTCTATCTCTTCTCAAGCGATGACGTCACATCCTGTAGAGGGCGTTCACATACCGACTCGCATCTCTGAACTTCAGGTGTACGTGCAGTAGAGAGAGTTTTGAGCTTTTGGGAGGTTGAGTATACTGAGTTCGGGAGGTTGAGTATACTGAGTTCGGGAGGTTGAGTATACTGAGTTCGGGAGGTTGAGTATACTGGGTTCGGGAGGTTGAGTATACTGAGCTTGGGAGGTTGAGTATACTGGGTTCGGGATGTTGAGTATACTGAGTTTGGGAGGTTGAGTATACTGAGCTCGGGAGGTTGAGTATACTGAGTTCGGGAGGTTGAGTATACTGGGTTCGGGAGGTTGAGTATACTGAGCTCGGGAGGTTGAGTATACTGAGTTCAGGAGGTTGAGTATACTGAGTTCGGGAGGTTGAGTATACTGAGTTCAGGAGGTTGAGTATACTGAGTTCGGGAGGTTGAGTATACTGAGTTGCGTGTGTTGTATATCTTGTTTTCAACAGTGGTCTTGCGTTCCACAGGATGAGAAGTCATTCCCGGTTCCTGGCACGGGTGATTGTGACAAAGCTGACCGTAGTTGTCTTTTTTTCCCGGGAACCAAACCCCGGACAGTCCATGGAGGCTGTGCACATGCCTCGAGAGCTCACCTTTACCTGAGGGACCAGCTGCCACGGCGGGAACAGACCTTCTCTGTCGCTCCAGCCTAGACCGGGTCATTTGTGGTCACCTTGTTGACGCGCAGCTCAGCTGTCGCCATTTTTAAAGAGCTTTGCTCTATTGCGGCCTGAAATGCTTAAAATAACGGTGCAGCCAAAAACAGGAAGCAGGCTGGTTGCGCGTCTCACCTTAAAAATCAGCTGTCCTGATTTAGATTGCCTGAACATGGATTTAAGCACTTATAGGCCTACAATGAGGCCAAACTTCTTTTACCTCCACTTATTATTCACTTTAAAACCAGTTTAAATGGTCTGTGGTTATATATATATATGTATATATATATGTGTACATGGATATGCCAGAGGCAGAATAAACCCAGGGAATTAAGGTTGGAGTGTTTTCTATTCCAGAAACGAGGGGTGCCTGGGGTGTTTGTAATGGAACCAGGGTAGGTCTAGCTAAGCGCTAGGCGCTAATACTCTGAAGCCTCTTTGTGGCCGTTGAACATTCAGCAAACCGCAAATTATCATCGGGCCTGGGCAGAGCCCCACCCCTTCCCCCGCCCCTCCTCCCCCCAACCAACCAAAGCTGGGTTTCACTGCGTCTGTCCAAATAAACATGACTGAAATCTGTGTGTGTGTGTGTGTCACCTGTAAGATGTGTGTGTGCGTGTGTGTGTGTGTCACTTGTAAGATGTGTGTGTGCGTGTGTGTGTGTGTCACTTGTAAGATGTGTGTGTGTGTGTGTGTGTGTGTCACTTGTAAGATGTGTGTGTGTGTGTGTGTGTCACCTGTAAGATGTTAAGATGTGTCTTTCTCCCTCTGTCCCTCCCCTCTGTCTCCCCCTCTTTCTTTCTCTCCCCCTCTCTTTCACTCTCGTTTTCCTCTCTTGTTCTTTCTCCTCCTTTCTCTCGCTTGTCTCCAGTCTTTCCCCCCAAAACCTTTCCTTTCTTCCGTTTGCTCGACTCGGTTTGATATTTTCATGGTAAATGGAGGGAGAGCCTATGAAAATACATATAAAATGTGTCTCAGTGTATTTTCCTTTCTGCCCAGGAGTCACGGTTACGTACATGTACACTGCGCTGGGAAAATATTATTTTATGGTTATCCGTTATTTAACATTTTTACTCTTTTTTCCCCCCCCCTTAATTTCAGACTCCTTGTATGGAGCACCTTGTTTCATAATAAGCTTCATCATTTCATATAAACAGTCTAAATGTTCACTTAATGGTCAAGGCCCTTTCCAAAGTGAATCAATTGGATTTTGTTAGTTTGACCAGAGAAACTTCACTCACTTATTATTCTGTCTCTGGCTCTGGCTCTGGCTCTGGCTCTGGCTCTGTCTCTCTCTCTCTCTCTCTCTCTCTCTCTCTCTCTCTCTCTCTCTCTCTCTCTCTCGCACGCACACACACACACCCTCCATGTCTAAGTGAGGTCGTTTATGACCAGCGTTGGAGTGGGATTGCGATTTATACAGTCACAGGAAAGGACTGTTTAAAATGTTGTTAAGGCGAGACTGCACCGTGGAACGTATTCCAGAGTCAATTTGTCAGTACAGAAAATTACATCATTTTGGCATGTCTTATTAAGTGGTATGAGTAGTAATGTATATAAAGTTAGTTTAATAGGAATTATTTTGCTGTGACTTCTGAAAATTCAAAGATAAATTTTTCCTGATTTTTTTTTGATTCACCATATTTTATATAATAAAGTCATTGTTTGATTTTAATAAACAAGTGACATGTTTTATTTTTTAAGCCTTTCTGTTTTTGTAATCATATCAATATAATTTATATAATATAACTTATAATAATAGGACAGATATCTGTATATACCTATATATTTAAATTGTGTGGGGGTGACAGGTTTGGGGCGTCACGTGTTCTGCTATACCTCTCCTGACCCTCTCCCCTTTCAGAGAACCCTTAGAATATTGACAAAGCTGCGTCTTCCATTACGGAACATAAAACGTTCGGGGCGCTCGCTAGACGAAGATTCCCCTCTCTCCCCCGGCGTTAATAACCACGCAGGTGAAAAAAGCACACCCGAAAAAGACATCGCTCGCTCAGCGTTAGGCGCGATGGGCCCCGGAGCCGTTACTCGTTCTGTTTCATCCCTGGTTTAGCGCTTAATGTCACCTCACTTACATGCTTTAAGGGAACCATAACAAAGCCCAATAAATGCTAATGCAGATGTGAGCGTCAAAATCATCATTCTCAAACCCAGAAATATTTGCGTACATTTATATTAAGGAACTTAGCAGATGCTGTTATCCAGAGATACCCAGTCACATAAAGGTCAGGACAGTGCACATAGAGGTTAGAAAAGTGCACATAGAGGTTATAAAAGTACACATGAAGTTGATCAGTTCCCTTCAATCAGTTGATCCCCAGATTGTACCCTCCTCTTCCTCAAATTCAGCTTCATTATTGTATAGCAAATTTGTTTAACAATCAAACTGATACTGCTGGTGGAAAGATGTATGCATGTTCCTTGTGCCAATCTGAAGAAGTCCTTTACAGTAACGTTTAGATGTTGGGTCTAAAAAAGGCATGTCTGTGTTCTTCCCTGGGCGTGCCTAAAGAAAAGTGGAAATTAGGGGGTGAAATTAATGTACATAGTAGTCCACGAGTGAACCCAGCATTACAAAGGCACGTGCCTGGGAGAAAGTAGGAGGGGGGGAGGGGGGGGACTGCAGTCTCCAAGGTGATTATCAATAAAAGCCTTTTGCCAAGTGAAAATGTAGATTTTGGCTGGGCCACGTTGCTCTAAAGTTCCCAGTTTGCACGGCGTGCGGATGTAATGAAAAGGCTTTATGTATTCAATAATGTCATTAACTGATCTGTATCCCAGGTTAAATCTTTATGACTGTGTGTGTGTGTGTGTGTGTGTGTGTGTGTGTGTGTATGTGTGTCTGTGTGCGAGTGCACGTGTTTGCATGTGTGATAAATGTGTATGCATGTGTGTGAAGTGAGTGTATGCGTGTGTGATAAATGCGTGTGTTTGTATGTGTGTGGTGATTTTTGTGTGTGTGAGGTGAGTGTATGCGTGTGTGATAAATGTGTGTGTTTGTATGTGTGTGGTGATTGTGTGTGTGTGTGTGTGTGAGTTGAGTGTATGCGTGTGCGATGAACAGAGATGATGAAGAGGGGTCTTCCTCAGCCTTTCCCAAACACCCGCACGCAAGCCTCATCCAATCGCCTTTGAATCCTCTGTCACGCACACAATCACAGAGGGTTTAAATGTCTCATGTAGCTGTTTCCAGTTAGCCGGCTTCAGTGGAACTGCTAGCAAGGCGCCGCCAGCACTGCTGTCATCCTGCCCGAGTTTTAGAAAGTGGGCACCGCAGCGCTCCGCTAACGGACAGGTGAGACGAGGACCAGCTCTTAATGGCGGAACAGTTATGTGAGGGGGTCCTACTGCGAGACTGTGCCGGTTTTGCACAAGACGGTGGTCTGACAGGCGCTCGCTTGCTGGGTTGTGTATTCACAGGTGTTTTTGTAGGGTACAGTAATAATGGCCCCTCTCTGTCAGCGAGGACTGAGCATAACTGTTCCGCCATTAAAAAGCAAATTAGCTGCATGATTAATGCCTGATAATAACGCCGCACAGATTGCCTATCCAGACCCGTGCGTGCAGCGGGGCCAGAGCCAACTTCACCACTGCCAAATAAACACAGGACCGACCGTTCTCCTGTAGGCCCCGCCCTCTTTCTAATGCTAATCAGGGCCCACTCCTTTTCTGATTGTCTCAAGGGTCCTGCCCCTTTGTCACATGACTCAGGCCCCGCCCCCTTTCTCACTTTTCTCAAATTCTGCACTATGTTAATGTCCCTCAGGCCCTGCCCCTTTCTGGTGTCAGTCAGGGTCCACTTCTCATTACATTACATTACATTACATTCATTTAGCAGACGCTTTTATCCAAAGCGACGTACAATAAGTACATACAGAAGGTCATCAAAGCAATTACAGAACAGATTAGACAAAGCACATCCTTCCCATAACGTAGCAGCTATCCATAGTAATGAACATTGAATGTAGTTCACACAGTAAGCTGTGGGTCAATCAGCTATACCTTCTAAACTATAACATCAAACAGTTACAGACAAAAAACACAGGCAACAAGTACTATGAAAAAGGTCCTAAATTGGTATATCAGTCAAGGTGGAGTCTGAAGAGGTGTGTCTTCAGGCCACGATGGAACGCAGGCAGTATTGGAGTAGAGCGTAGGGGAATGGGGAGTTCGTTCCACCACTGGGGAGCTAGGGTGGAAAAGCTCTGCAGTCGGGACGAGCGAGAGCCGTTGACACCCTGCTGTAGAAGAGCGAAGTGGTCGAGCAGGAAGATAGTGCTGGATTAAGTACTGCAGGTAGGAGGGGCCTGTCCTATGGGGTGTTTTACATGTATTTACTAATTCTCTAGGATGTCTTAAAGATGTTTGCTGAAGGAAATCATCAGTTTGAAGTTATACAAAAACAAAAAGTCATTTTGGGTCATATAGATCCTAACATAATAGAAAGGTTAAGGTCAATAAAATCATGAAAAGGAAGTGCCAAGACATTTTTTCCAAAAACAGATCCGCAATTGGATCTTTCAGTAAGCCAATAATCCCAAGCATACCTTTAAATCAACCGTGAAGTGCTTACAGGAAGTAAAGATGACGACTTAAGAATGGCCGCCATAGTCCCTAGGCTTGAATATTATTGAAAATCTCAAACATCCAGTGCATGCAGGGACAGCTATGAATATTTCTGCTCTAAAAGAGAGTTCTGCAAGAAAGAAGTGGGGAAAAAACTAAAATCAAGAACAGGAAGAATTAGCTGGCTAAACAAAAATGTTTGGAAGCTAAAGGAGAAATGACTGGCGGTGCCCAAATTGTTGTGCGTACCATGCTTACTTTAGTTTACTATTTAGAATCTAATAATTGCAAATAAATAGTAATAATGCTTTAAAAATCTTCAGAAAGATGTCATGCTTAACCTTGCACTATGCAGAGGTTGGGTCAGTTCACTTAGAGATTGATTGCGACATACAACTTGACCAGGGGTGCCCAAACTTTTGCCTGCAACTGTAACGGCTATGTGCATGTTGCGTGTGCGTGTGTTGAACTAGATCAGTGTGTGCATGTTCAGCGTGTCTAGCACATGTTTTGAGTTTTTGAGTTTTGTGCGTGTGTTTGTGAGTTCAGCATGTGAGTTGAGCGTGTGCATGTTAAGGGTTTACATGTGTAGCGTGTGCATGTCGAGTGCTTTTAGCATGTGGGTGTTACCCATGTGTAGCATGCATGTTGAACATGTTTAGCGTGTTGAGCGTGTGCGTGTTTAGGGTTGAATGGCTGTCGTTACCATGTGCCATGTGCTCCTAATCTCATCCATGGTGTCGTTTAGGAAAAATCCCCTTTGGTTGCAGCCTCAGACTGACTGTACAATAACCCCCCCCCCCCCCCCCCCCCCCCCACCCCTCCTCCTCCTCTTAGGGCTCCATAAACAGTGATCAGAGTTTGTTTAATTTATAGCCACTGGCAGCCCTGAAGGGGGCGGGATTATAAAAACCAAATCTAACTCTGACCGATGGTAAACCTGCACCCCTTATTTCTAATAGAGGCTGCAGCACACGGGGCGCTTAGAGTCAATGATAATATTATGAGAGGGGCCACCGAGGGTCCGCTGGCGGGAGGGGGGGGGGGGGGGGGGGGGGGGCTGGGGGGGTGAGGGGGCAGTTTGGGGGGGGGGGGGGGGGGATGCTGCCAGGTGGGCGTAGAGCCGACAGACACAGCGTGTTGAAACTGTGCCGCGCATATCCGCACAGGGCCTTTCTTGTTTCCACGATGGCACGGGCGTGCACGTGATCACGCGTGTGTAAACGTGAGCGCAGGCAAAGACGCGAGGAGGCATTTGTGTGTGTCAATTTATTCTGTTTAGCGCTTTTTGCAGACTGTCACAACGACGCTGTACAGAGAATCAGAAGGAAAACTGGGCAAACACCAAAACAGCAAATGAGATAAAAAGTGAGGTGTGTGTGTGCCCAGGCCTGGGGATAAGCAAACGGCTGCGGGTTTGAATCCCAGATGGGGCACGGCCGCTGTGATCTTACTCTGGGCCTGTGCAGTCAGGAGCTTTGTCTGTAGACATGGCGTATCAGTGTAATCCAAGGCACCCTGAATAAACCCCAGTGAATAAATATCCTTCTTAACCAATTACGGTGTAAGGTGTTCTTAAACTGAACATTCTAATGCTGATGTAACAATCACTACTGGTAATTGACGGCAATGGAGTTCTAGAACACTGGCTTAGAACACTCCAAGAATTAATTCCCATTTTCTACCCCCACAGCCGGACGGGCGGACGGGCACAAGGCCTGGGAATAAGACGCACATGCAGCAGAATCTATTTTCACTCGGGAAAACGCAGCAGAAGGCAGCTCTCCACCACTGCCTCTCTCTCCCAGCCGCTAATGGAGTCATTTATCCTCCCCTGGGTTAACGTGAAAGCCCCAGCCTTCACAGGGAGGAGACGGTGGGACGCTGCGCGGTTATATTGGAGTATCGGACCGCTGGACTCCAGGCCGCCAGCGGTTTTTGTAAATCGGCACTACCAGCGGCCAGTCTGTTAGCGGAAATTTAGCTGTCTAAACAGCTGATCCCGCTGCCCCGCTAGTGGGCCGCTGCGGTGCCGATCTGTAAAAACACCGGCGGACCGACAGCAGTGGGAGGGGAACCTGGGAGAAAAAGAGGAGCGTGATCTGTCCCTGTGGCCAAAAGCCGATAAAACCGGTATCAGAAATAACACCCAGAGAACCAATCATGGATCTGTAATAATACCCAGAGAACCAATCACGGATCTGAAATAATACCCAGAGAACCAATCACGGATCTGGCATAACACCCAGAGAACCAATCACGGATCTGGCATAACACCCAGAGAACCAATCATGGATCTGAAATAATACCCAGAGAACCAATCACGGATCTGGCATAACACCCAGAGAACCAATCGTGGATCTGTAATAATACCCAGAGAACCAATCACGGATCTGGCATAACACCCAGAGAACCAATCACGGATCTGGCATAACACCCAGAGAACCAATCATGGATCTGAAATAATACCCAGAGAACCAATCACGGATCTGGCATAACACCCAGAGAACCAATCACGGATCTGGCATAACACCCAGAGAACCAATCACGGATCTGGCAACTGGTCCTTCCATCTGGGTGGGGGACTCTGTAATGGCGCTTTGCTTCGGTCTGAAAGAGTCTTTGCAGTGTGTGTGTGTGTGCGTATGTCTATAGAGTTAGAGTTAGCGTTAGCGTTTATCTATCATCAGGACTCTTTGCAGTGAGTGTGTGTGTGTGAGTGTGTGTGTGAGTGCAGCACTGTGTCCTAATGGAGACCAGTCTATTTCCCTTCCTGCAGGAGAATTAATAGCCCTCAGCTTTTAACTAAACTGAGAGGAGACAGGACTTAAACCAATGAAAACACAATATATCAGTACAGCAGACCTGCGGTGTACAGAGAGAGAGAGAGAGAGAGAGAGAGAGAGAGAGAGAGAGAGAGAGAGAGAGAGAGAGAGAGAAAGGGACGGAGACACACTTTAGTGTTTCTTTATTAAACACAGTTAAAACTTCCACAGCTCCATAAAACCAAACTGTGATATACTCCCCACCCCCCCCCCCCCCCCCACCCCCCACACACTCTAAAATAAACAAATAAAATAAAAAATGGTCGACAATTTGAGAGAGATGAAGAGAAAGAGGTAGAGATACACAGCAAAAAAAATTAACACCCTAGGGTGTTTATAATAAATTGTGGTCTCATTTTAACACCCTGGGGAGTTAAATTTACACCAGCAGTGTTAGGTTTACACCAGCATTTTTGCTGTGTAGAGAGAAAGAGGTAGAGAGATAGAAAGACAGCGAAAGAGGTAGAGAGATAGAGAGAGAAAGAGAGAGAGAGAGAGAGAGGAAAAGAGAGAGATAAAGATGTTTATGAATGAGAATGATGCCATCCTCAAAATGCTTAATACTGGGTGTTTCCCTGTGATCTGGAACCAAGGCTTGATTACCCCCATATTTAAAAATGGAGATAAATTTGACCCGAACCGTTATCGAGGCATCTGTGTCTGGAATGTAGATGGCAAAGTGAAATTATGTGAAATTATTCATAAGGAAAATAAGACTGAATATTACATTTTCTGATAATTTATTATGGAAATGACTGAAAGGCTTTCTCTGGTTTGTTGGGAGAGTTGATATAATGATAATTCAGAGCTCAAGCAAGAGAGAGAATGAGCCACACGCTAGGTGTGCTTCCACCAACCCATGGTTAAACACGCCTTTATTGAGCTCCTCCACTGACCCATTGGAGCTCTGGAGCTCTCCGGCCGTTTTTAACATAACTCTACATGCTTTCCTTCACTGCCAAATTACAGACTAAGGACCTGATTTATTAGGACCTTTTAGCACATGCAAAACCAACAACATGACCAATGATTGGTGCAAAACAAATGACCATTGGTCACGTTATTGGTTTTGCGTGTGCTAAAACGTTTTGCATATGATCAAGGTCTGACTAAATCAGGCGCTAAATGTTAAGTGCGCAGTTTCTTATTGATGAAAAAGTTGAATTATTATTATATTTTATAAATGACCTATCAGTTATTTACTGTTTATACCTTATTTATCAGAAATTATCTATCAGTTATTTATTATTTCTAAAATATTTATGAGCTATTTACCTCACAAAATATTTATTTATTTAGTAATTATAAGTTTTCTATTATTTATTATACGTTTTAAAAGTTGATTTATGAGAGTTATTAAATAGCATGCACAGTTATTAAATAACACACACACCCCAACTTGCTGCTCACGCATTTTTTCCTGGTCTAAAAACGAGCTATCAAAAATTATGATTCATGAATACAAAATATTGTTTTACCGTAAGCGCACTTCATAAAACACTCCCCAGTCCATTTTTGTGCCCAACGATTAATAGTAATAACAACGTGTTTCACAGACCACCATCACATGAATAACACGCTCACATAACGTTACGTTAGTTCGTCAATCTACCTGGAGGTTTCCACTCCTATCTGTGTGTCCTTGACTATCAATTCACCAAATCTAATGACTGGCTCACTCTCAAAATCTCATCTTACATCCTCTTCTCTCTCTCTCTCTCTCTCTCTCTCTCTCTCATTCTCTCTCTCACTCTCTCTCTCACTGACACACGTACATATGCACTTTTTTACTGTCTCTATTTTACACCCTACAGAGCACACAGTAGTACAGGAGAGCCAATAACGGTCACCATTCACTAATGACAGCCAGACTTGGGCTTGATCATTATTTTTATACAGTTTCAGTACATTTCAGTTTACTCCTTGTGTAATTTGCATTGGAAAATCAAATACCATCAAATACCATCATACCCCAATAATACAAAAAATATTATGATGTATTTTGATGATATCGCCCAGTCGTACTTCAACTTTAAACTTTATTTACTTATATAACATGTGTCATACATGTCTGTAGCACAAAGTGCTTTAAAGAAATAAAGAAATACAATGTAAATAAAACAGAGCTACACTAATAAAAGAGGGCAGGATTGCAAGCCTCCTCTCTCCCGTAAAAAGGGTAATATTGAATTGCTTGAATTTTGACATGTTGGGTTAAATACTAGGACGAGTACCATACCACTAATTTATGTGAATATTCCACACAAAAGAAACACTGGGGGTTTTATGATTCAGTAAAAATCAAACACGGTTTCACGGTTTGATCTGTAACTTGCAGCGCATGTGTCGGCTTTTACTCAAGTAAAACAATTTACAAAAAAGGGAGAAAAATAACATAAAATATTATGTAAATATCCCGGGCGCTATGGAAACAGAAAGACGGCAGGGACGGTGTTCCAGAACGTTCGCCTGCGATTCGCTGCCGTGCGATTTCCTACAGAGGAGCCGAGGGCCTAACATTCTCCATCCCTGTTTCTGGCTCACAGCGCCGGTGTGTAAAAAATCTTGGCTGTGAGATTTATGGACAGAAAACAGCCCCACTGTGACAAAAAAAAAAAACGGTACCTCCCAGAAGAAAAAAAAAATCAGTGATTTTTTAAAAGCAAACAGGGAGCTGTAAATGTACTGCAGCAGCTTAACCCGTAACGTGAAATTATCTCTAATAAGTGTAGAAACGCAGCGATTCTCCTCTCGCAGCGCCGTTTGGCTCTAAATCTTTCAGCCGCGAGCGTTTCGGTCCGTCCGGTGACAAAGCGCGGGCGGAACACGTGTGGGGAGAGCGCAGGCCAAACCGGGGGGACGCCAAACGCACACAGGTAGAGCGCCCGGCCGGCACGCCTCGCCCGTAAGGCCCCACTCTGAGGCGAAACGGCGAACGCTGCCCGCCGTCCGAATCCCGCTGCGGTTCCTCGCCGATGCCCTTCAGACCTCTGATGCCGGCGCTACATTCGGAAATGGGAATAAATCCCGAGTGGACATTTTTAAACCGATCCGTTCATGGATATTACATTATAGTTCTCTAGCACACTTTTATTCAGAGCAACTGATAATGTAAGATTATGTAAGTGCGTGTTTCAGAGTTATATGAGCAATATGTTCCTTTAGATATGTTTATTAGATCAACGTGCTGTTTCTGTCAGGATAACTCACGTATTTAATATATGAATGAATATATAATCATTTTGGTTTAGCGCTGAATGAATCTGCTCTATGTACTTCTAATGAGCACTACCTATCAATCAGGAGACTACTAAACTACTAAACAGGAAATATACCCTGTAAAGCCCCCAGTAAGTAGATCCAAACAACAGGGAGAGTCTGGGGTGGTGTGTAGTCTCGCTTTAAAAACTCCATTAGTGATGTGTGCACATGATTGGTTGAGTATGAGAACATGTGTTGGCTAAGGTCGACCATTAGTCGGGCACAGAAAGAGTTTCCTGACAGAACTTGCTCTGTGCACTTCGTTTGCGATGCTCATGGAGGGTAGATTGTTAGGCATGATTATGTGATACCCTTATAAACCTTATAGAACAGAATGATGGCAAAGAGAACACAAGCATTTATATATGAACACATTATATTATACCTACATTTTCATAGAGTGAAGTATAATTAAGATGTAATTTCCTAAAAGACACTTCCAGGATGACTGATTAATTAAGAGGGAGTAGTGGCTAGAGTTTCCCACCTTCACTGTAAAACACTTTGATATTGTCACATAAATTATTTTGTCAGTGTCAAGGTGGACACAAACCACAGCACCTGCCAATCACAGCACAGTAGCCCAGGGGCCACATGTATAAAACTCTGAGTAAAAGAATGCGTAAAAGAATGCTTACGCAAAGTTTCGCCTCTGCTTTTCTATCACGGTGATATCAGACCGTCTCCAAACATTGCGTACGCATGGTGTCCAGCGCGTGCAGAGGTACGCAGGTTCTCTTACGTTATACATCTGAATTTCTGCGTGGAAACTGGCTTACGCAGCGTTCTGAGGGCATGTTTATGCTCAGCGCCGTTTATACATGTGACCCCTGGTCTTGTGGGGTTCTGATTGGGCCTCACAGCCATGCACATTTCCCCCAGCATGCTGTTGGGCAGGGCTTCAGTGCTGAATACGGTTTAAGTTCAAATAAAAAGCTGAATCTGCTCATTTAGGGCTAGGATTTGCTTTGAAGGTTCAGAAAATGTATGACGTAAATATCTTTTTAAAAACCTTTTTAGGCACTATTGTTAGGTTGAAGCAGAGGAACAAGAAAAACAAAAGAACCAATTCAATCCTGTTATAACCTAGTTTGCCTTATAGTCAGTTAAATATTCTGTTTAAGGGGATAGATGCACAGCCTGGCACGCCAGTCTCTTTTAAGCATTATTTGTTCTCATTCATTGACATTTCTCTTATTTTTTTAAAGCTTTGGCGAAGATAATAATATTGTTTTATTCTCATGCCAAAGAAGATTTTTTTTAACAGAGCAAGAGAGAAAGAGAGAGGGAGAGCTAAATATTTTTTAACCTTCCAGGAGTTTAAAATCAACTCGGGTGTCCCTATAAATCAGTTACAGAACACACTTTACAAATCAGCATCTCTTACATGTCTGTGCTATAATATTCCCTGTGACGCACACGCATGTGTTTACAGTTCGTACCTGTTTAACACATGCCAGAGGGACTTTGAGGGCAGACGGAGAGAGACAGACCAGCCGTGTCTGTAATCTAAAGATCGGTTCAGTTACGGGAAGAAAAATACCCTTTAAGTGCTTCACATAAATATATGGAAAATCAAATATGTACTGTAATAGGGCTTATTCATTTTTGGCCGTACGATCGTATCTTAACAACTCGACCTGACGTCCATATACCCCCAGTGCATTGTGGGCAAGGGGAAACCCCCGTTTCGCCCTCCTACGATCTCAGCTTAAAATCGGAGTGCGGGATCACTGCATGAGCACGTAGTAAGTGAGCCCACAGGGTGTCGCATGAGCGTTCTCTGGTTAGCATCACACCAGCTAATGAATGAGAGGGGGAGAATGGGAAACATGTTAGGGCAGTGGTTAGCACTGTTAGCTTGCAAGAAGCAGGTTCCGGGTTCAAGTCCCGGCTGGTCGGGACCCTTTCTGCGTGGAGTCTGCATGTCATCCCCAGGCCTGCTGCCGGGCACTCCGCCTTTCCTCCCACAGTCCAAAGACATGTAGCCCAGAGACTACAGAGGAAGATTAGCCCCCCTGGCTAACTCTGGCACATTACAGAAATGCTATTAATGTTCATTGTCCCTGTCAAATAAATTCAAATTCCCAACTGGCGTAAGTTTAAATAAATGTGTAAACTGAACTGAAGATACACTTTAAAGGAAACATTTGTCCAAAAAAAACAGAAACTGTAATTAAAATATATTCAGACAGTAATATAGCACTCCGAGTGTCATGCCTGCACTTCCTGGTGGCACAGTTAGAAAGGACTCTTCGGCTCTTTTTTACAATATGAAAGTAGGCCTACATTTATGTCGCCATTCATGCCCTCAACGTCTTAACGTCATAATTGAAATTTCTGAATCTAATTTCTAAACAAGCACTGGCCCTGCGTCAAGAGATACCTTTGGTGTGTCACCGTAATGTTACCTGTCTTTTAAAATTTATATTGAAAAAGTGTATACTGCCAATTCCATGTTTCCCTTGCCTCAAGCTCCCATAGTTCCATGCAGAGTCTTTGCCTATGATTTCAATGAAGTGTTGGTTAAAGGCTTGATGGGAATTGTATTACAAGGCCAAATTGGCAGACCGGTTTTTGGCAGAGCACAACATCATTTAAAAATGGTACATTCTTAGAACTTAATAAAAAGGAATCAAGCCTACATTGGTTGGATTACTACCACAATAGACATGAGTAACAGCATTTGGATTTAGCTAATTGCAGTGAATGTTTCCTTTAAAAATATGAGAGGTCCCCTGCCTAATAAAAGTAACCCAATACCCCAACCATGCTCATAGGCCAGCTGATCCTTAGCTCCTCCTCTTACCTAATTAGGGGTCCCAGGTGAGCCCTTAGCTGTCCCTCTAAAGGTATGCTGTCTCTGCTGGGGTACCCCAGAGAGAGGACCTGGGAGTGTACCCCAAAAATGGCTCACAGTTGAACTCTGACCCCGGGGAAGTAAAGTCATTAGCCCTTAAGAAACCTGGGGAAGTGCTCTGAACATTGTATTTATGTATTCGTTTACAGACTGTATTTATTTTGTATTTATTATTTGTATTTATTCTCTCAGTAGCTGTAAATTTGTTAATTAAGATGAAGGATACAGAACGGTAGCCAGTAGAGTGAATCTTTGGACAAAGGAAAAAGTATTTTAGGTGTGTGTGTGTGTGTGTGTGTGTGTGTGTGTGAGGGTCGATAGGTGGGGAAGGGGGTGTGTACAGTTTATTTAAAGATTCATGATGTTTTCTGACTGACTTAAATTTATTTGCGCGATTCCAGTGTCATATTTGGGATCAAGTAACATGTTATAGCATAGTGTTATTACACGGGTATTATTATAGCACAGTGTTATAACACAGAGAATGTCATAACATAGAAAGCGCTCAAATCAATTCTGAATAAATTCTAAATTTTAAATCCTTTTTATAATCGTCACAATGGCAGCATTTTCAAGTTGATATTATATAACCCAACTGCCATTTTCTTTTAAATCCATCATCACCATGATAAAAACAATAATCCTTTTCACCATATCATAATCATCATCATCATGTATCATGCATTTTAATTTTAATTTATCACAATGGCTAAATTTTCTAATCATCATATGTAAGAGTATCACAATATGGCTACACATGAGCAGAGTCATCTGTCTCTCCGCCAGTGATGTGTGAGGCCTGACCATACACACGGTTTGGTGTCATGCATGTGTGGAGCTGGCGCGGATTGGGAGTTATGATTGCTTAGTCATTGTTAATGGTGTGGTAATGGTGTGTTTAAGGTCCCTGTAGAGACAGGAAGTACAGCCCTGGTATTTCCTGCTCCTTGGGGGGGGGGCGGGGGGGGGGGGGGTTTGCTGGTCCTCACAAGGCCAGCGAGTGTATGAGTGTGTATGTGTGTGTGTGTGTGTGTATCAGAACATATATGTTTCTTCGTCTGTAGGTGTGTGTAGATATGTGTAAATGTACTGGTGTTCAGAGTTTGTGTGTATGTGTGTGTGTAAGTATATACTTGTGTGTACACTACAGTATGCATGTGTGTGAGTGTGTCTTGCACGCGTGTGTGGTGTGTGTGCGTTTGAGCGTGTCCTTTTTTCTTCACAATGTTCTGTTCTTAACCGAGGATGGAGTGAAACATAAACCCCTATACCTTCAAACAGGTTTAATGTGCGTTTAACAAGATGTACCGCCAAAAGCCTGCGCAGCATGCATGTAAACCCACGCCACACGCGACTGGGCCCGGTGGCACGGGTCAGAACCTCATATGAGCCTGCTGGGACGTCCGAGTTACCCTAATATATACCAGGCCTTCCTCTAACCCAACCGCTACCCAAAAAATAATACCAATAATAATGCGGTTTTTACGGTTAATGGCCCACAGTAGCGTGCATGAGGTCCGCTTGGGGTCCACCAGGGGTCCGCTTGGGGTCCCAGGTAAGGCGAGGACTCAAATATTCACCCAGTTCAGAACCCAATACGGCCCTGCTTCAGGTCTTGAGGTAAAAAAAAAATGCTGATAGATGGATATTCTGAGGTTACGGAAAAAACAGACACAGTAGCATGAAATGTAATTTATGGTTCGGAATATGTTTGGTGTACAGTAGGGAGCTTGGATTCATAAATCAGGTTTCAGCATCTGTTATCAGTTCAAAGAGCCTCTTATTTGGACGTATAATTATGCATGCTCTGTGTGTGTGTGTGTGTGTGTGTGTGTGTCTTTCTGGAGAACTGGATTCAATCAACATTTAAGTTCTTAAATTTGACTTACAAATAGTTTAAACTGTCATTTTTTTCTTCACAATTACAGTTTGGCGAGTTGAGCAGTAACTTGTGAAACTAAGGAGGAGAAAACATGTATGCTTGCACTTGTTTGTGAATCAAAGTTAAGGATACATATTGATTGAATCTAGGCTTGTGTGTGTGCACTGGCATGCGTGCGTTTGTGTGTGTGTGTGTGTGTGTGTGTGTGTGTGTGCACATGTGAGTGTAGGTTAAATGTGTGTGTGTGCGCATGAGTGCATATACTGTATGTATGCATGCACGTTTGCATATTTATGTTCACGTTCTTGCGAGCATGTGCGTGCGTGTGCATGTGTGCGTGTGTGTCTGCGTGTGTGAGTATGTGTGTGTGTGTGTGTGTGTGTGCGCGCGTGTGTCTGAGTGTGTGAGTATGTGTGTGTGTGTGTGTGTGTGTGCGTGTGTCTGCGTGTGTGAGTATGTGTGTGTGTGTGCATGCTAGTACTCCAGTACAGTAGTTTCATATGAAATAGAGCCGTGCTTTCCTTGGGCTCTGAGCATTAAAGTTATGATTTAGCCACTATGCACTCAGTCATATTTATGACACAAATGCCCCTGTCATTTCAGCAGTCTTCCAGGAGCGATTCGTCATTCTTGTGGAATATGTGTGGAAAGCTGTGCATGTGATCAGACCTTTTATAACCTCAGTTTTAAGGCAGGAATTGAGGCAGAACCCAGATCAAGAATTAGCAAACCCCCACTGATCTGGACACACTCATCTCTGGAAAAACTCTGGAAAGGACCTGTTTTATCCCCCAGCTGTCAGCGATATAAAACCCATCTTTCCCCTTGCAGACATAAAATTATAATTGGTTTGTTGTTGTTGTCTTTTCCCCCCATTGTATATATTATGTAATTTTATTTTCTCTGTGAGGTAATTTCTATAAGCCCTCTCCGGCACATGTCTTTTGTTTTGTATTGTCTTTATTGTACTTTTTAAAACCTAAAACCTAAAAAAAAAAACAAAAAAAAAAAACAAACAAGAAATTTACCTCAAAAAATTTTGAAATAGAATATATTACCAAAATAAAAAAAAACACACTTCAATATGTATATTTAGTGAACAAAAAGTTCCCTGTACAGACTTGTTTTTTTCCTCATTGTATGTATTATATGATTAAATTTTCTTGTGGCAATTATGTTGTGAATATTTAAAACCTAAAAAAAAAAAAACTAATTGAATATATTGCCAAGATCAAGACCGTTCAATGTATATATTTATTGAACAAACAATGCTGAGGTGAAGAAAATAAAATGAAAGGGCAAAGTGCAAAGGGCAAAGTGCACAAATGTAACAAATTTCATGTTTATTTATATATTTTATGCACATACCTATATTTGCTGGGCAAATATACCCAAACTGGATAGAAACAGCCATACCCAGGTAGTGAAAATGTAGATGCAAGAGCCATTTGGATTAATGCATCATGGGAGGGTAGACGGCGTTTAAAATCGTAAAAGTAAATTTGACATTCCGCTAAACGGACCCCACCTTTCACCAGCAATCAAAACCTTTTCCAGGCAGTCAGTTAATTGCTATGAAAGCAATATTTCAGATTGAAAGAAGTCTATTCAGGCTTATTATTATTATTTTTTTGCTGAGTAGCTTTATATGGAATGAATATTGCATACCTCTGAAAGGAAACAGTCAAACAAATCCTAATTCTGTTTACTCGATCCATGTTGGCAAAGCAGTGTTTATGTTGCGCTTGGACAGCTAGCTTACTAGCCAGTGAGCTAGAAAGCCTGACAAGCTGCAGCTAACTGGCCGGACTGTCAAAGTTGGTTGCCTAGCAACCCAGTCAGGCCAGCAAGTCTGTGACACGTTTCCACACTCCATATTAAAACATTCGGAGTATGGACAACCAACTCTCCGCCTCATTGTCTGTCGCTAACCTCCGTTGGTGATTGGTTGCACCGGAATTGGATGAACACATCAGTTTGTAGTGTAGAGTGTAGATTCCAGTTTTGTTTGAGAAACCTCGGGAGAAGTCCAGCTCAAGCGAGACACGTCTGCATTCGCTGGAGTGCTGTGCACAGGTCCCCAAATGTGTTCCCAGGGTACCCCACTGCATGGTGCTATTCCTTCCAACCATTTTTACAATTCTATGTAATGGGGTGTGACGTGTGAGATGGGAGGAGCCAAACGCAGCAAGGGGAATCATTAAGCCCTTAGGCCACTAAGGCGGGATACCCGCAGATAAGGGAGGAGACAAGACAAGGAAACACAAACACCACTAGAGACGCTACTAACCGGCTAACTGTCAAACGCTAAGTAGAGCGCAAGGACAGGGATCAGAACAGCCAGAATCAATACGCGCCCTGTCTCGGTAACGAGACAAAATAAGAACGGCGAGTAGCGTACAAACAAACATAACACAACAAACAAACACCGCAAAATAATACGATGGTAAGAGAGGGGGCGACAGGAACAGATCCAACGTTCCCAGGCTACTCTCAAACTCGCGGTCAAACACAACCGTGTCCACAGCATCGCCCAAGCTTCCCTAATGGAAGACATGCACCTAAAAAACGAACCAGAACAGTAGTTCCGTAAAAAATCGTCAAAACTCCATGCAAGGAGAAAGGCACCGAAAGGAACGAACAGGACAGGCAGTACCGGAAATTTACCGGCTAGACCAAAGCGAGATTTATTGAAAATAAACACCCTGTCTCTCTATGATGAGGAATATAATGAGGCGCACAGGAACAGAGATTTAACGTTCCATGGCGGGATAAATAGGCTCGCAGTCCTATGCAGAACACAAAGAGGGTAAACACCCGATCTCCCAGGAGAGAGAAACATTTTACAGGTGAGCCGAACGGAGCACCGTCGTCCCATAACTTTACTATGCACAGACTAACGCAAGCTAAAATGGAACAACCGCCCTAGCCTCTCAATAAACGAATAAATTAAACGAGGCGAAAATGGAACCGAGATTTAACGTTCCATGGCTAGTTTAATAAGTAGCAGTCAAATGCAGAAAGCAAAGCGGTAAACACCCGATCTCCCAGGAGGGAGAAACATTTTACAGGTGAGCCGACGGTGAGACCCGTCGTCCCATAACTACTATCCAAAAGACTCACGCAAACTTAGATAGGAACAACCGCCCTAGCCTCTCAGTAAAAGAATGTATGAAACGAGGCGAAAATGGAACCGGAGAGCTAAAATTACCATGCTACGCGCAGTCACACAAACATGTCCATAACCTAGCCCAAACTCAACACAAGGAGAAAACACACCCGGAAACGAACAGAACAATAGTTCCGAAACAAAATCGTCCCGTAGGTAAAAAGGACGGAGGACAGCTGCAACAAAGACCAACGCAAAATAGCACGACAGCTTCTCAATATAAATAAAAACCCTGAGTAACAACAAAGGGGAACGTAGTCCACGAGAACGAGACAACAGGGAAAAAACCGTACCAAGCTACTAACTGGCTTACCGTAACCAGGAAATCAGTAGAAGCTAACACGCCAGGTCTCTCTATAAGAAAACCATTAACCGGCGAAAAGGAACAAAGAACAGTTACTCTACACTTCGACAAGCTAAGCAACCCAGCCGAAGCGAAACGCCAGATCTCCTATGAGACCACATGCACCGAGAGGCGAACAGAACACAGTTCCGACCATCGCCCAAATCTCCATACACGGAGGAAAACGCACAGGCGAAACTAGAGCAGAGATTTTACAGTCCCAAACTTCTACGAGATAATCCACTAGTAAGCCAGCAAGAAATAAGCCCTATCTCACCAAGAGACGTTAAAAATGGGCGAGTAGCCAAAATGGTACGAGCACTCACAACCAAACATACACCACAATACAAAACAATTAACAATTATCAATGTAGAAGCCCCGAACGAGGGGAACGGGAGGCTTATAAATCTCTCCGGTAACTACACGCAGGTGTAAATGCTTACAGAAACTCCGCCGACTCAGCAGGGCGGAGCAAGCATTTACCAAAAGGGCAGCGCCCTCGCGTGGCCACCGAGGAAAAACGACCCGCATGGGGAAACAGGGTAGAAAACCATGACATTCTAGAGCTACAACCAGTTGTTAATTGTTTTTTAATTATACACTTTTAATGTCTAATGAGGAATTATTCACCTTTTTTATTATAATTTTTTACATATCTATTTGCACTTAATTCCATATGTCAGAAAAAACCGTATTTACTGTACCAAGGAGTGACCGAGCCACAAAAACTAATGCTTTTATTTTTCTTCAATGTGCTGTGGCACACGATTCTGTTCGAAAAGAGGTCACATCTTCAATTGATTTGGATAAAATGATTTTGATTTTCATAAAATTGCTAAAATGAGCCTAAAGTCGTAAATGCAGAAAGTGGACACATGGCCACTGAAACAAAGCCATTGGTGGAAAATGAAGAGTTCGGCGGCAAAGCAAATGACCATGAGCCAAACCTGCTGTGTGTTAAAATCAGTCTGAGCTCAAAATGGCGGAAGGACTTGAACACGTGTTTTCAATAACCGCACTGATGAAGATATCTGCTGCAATGAAAAGCAGAAAACTGCCCTGGGATCAGGAATGTAAAAACGCTGCTTTATACGGCCTGTACAGACCTGGCTGAACCTGAATCACCCCTGCACTAAACCCTGGGGTCAAGGGCACACACACACCAGCGTGGAGCTAAAGAGATGATCGACAGCAGAAAAGACAATCGCAACGCTTCACAATATATGGGCAAATATATTGCTGCTTTGAGATATTATAGCATACTTAAAATAAACTTGCTGATCATTTTATTCCAAATTTCCATCCATCCATCCATCCATTATCTAACCCGATTATTCCTGGTCAGATGGGGGGTGAACTCGGTACCTTCTTGCTGTGAGGCGACAGTGCTAACCACTGCATCACCGTGCCGCCCTATTCCAAATTTAATAATTTTTTTCAAAATATTGCATATTATTCTATTTCCATAGAAAAAAATACAAATAAAAAACAAGCTGAGAAGCTAGAGAAGGATTTGTAAGTTTCAGTTCAGGACAGATTTTTCATTTACAGGAACGGTGGAGACCTTGTTGACCCCTGTTGAACCTTGATCAGCCTCTGAACTCTAAACCGCCCCTACCCCTGAACCAGGGTTCAAACAAACAGACCCCGCTCCCCGTGAACATGGCCACAGACCGCTATGACACGGTTAATACCACGCCAACCGTATCCATGGAACATTAACCAACGCCACTGGAGGGGGAAAGAGGCTTCCCCCGACGCTGAACCGCCACTTTGATGAAGAAAAACGCACACGCGCACACACATGCAAACGCACGCACACACACACACACATGCAAACGCACGCACACACACACACGCGCACACACATGCAAACGCACGCACACACACACACACACACACACACACACGCGCACACACATGCAAACGCACACACACATGCAAACGCACGCGCACACACATGCGCACACACATGCAAACGCACGCACACACACACACACATGCAAACGCACACACACACACACACACGCGCACGCACACACACACACGCGCACCACACATGCAAACGCACGCACACACACACGCGCACACACACATGCAAACGCACGCACACACACACACGCGCACCACACGCGCACTACACATGCAAACGCACGCACACACACATGCCAACGCATGCAAACACGCGCGCACACATGCAAACACGCGCGCACACACACACAGACATTATCCACATTATCTAGCTGAGTTTAAGACACAT